>JAQIWS010000207.1:0-35958 GCA_034696085.1 Stigmatogaster subterranea | reverse complement strand
CAATGTCTACAACAATACACACAACAATGTCTACAACAATACACACAACAATGTCTACAACAATACACACAACAATGCAAATATCATCACAGTAAAAAACAATCGTTAAAAGTAAAACTCACAACAATAAAATTTTATACTCAACAACATAACTTTTCTTTCAACAACATATGCATCCATTATTACATTTTTATGTATATTTTGCCATCAATTCATTGTTGCGCATTTTATCAGCAAAACATATAGAATTCTAAACTTTCGAAAAACAATCTGGATTTTGTTATTTTTAGCTATTTTTTATATCTATCGCTTCTAAGGAGATAGGGTATGTGTAAATCAACTCATTTATTCTCTTCACGCATGCGTCGTTATGAATAATGTACGAGCAGTGATATGGAGGGTGGGATAGTGAGAAAAAAAATCTATAAAAATATAAAAATGACTTCTTGTTGATGTTCAAAACTCCAAACGCGCCTGATTTCATTTTGATTAGAAGGAAATCATGAATATGAAATAAGAGAAAAGGCAAAATGAAAAAAAAAGTAAATCTAACTCCATCTTGGTTTTTAATTTTTAATTTTTACATTTTTTATTGTCTAAATTCCTTAAATTTTAATATCTTAATTTATATTTAATTTCTTGGTTTTTTAAATTATTCTTTTCTATCTGCAAAGTGAAGACTGGTTTTCTGTTTTTTTTGCTGCAAGTAGAAATTTAGAAATTTATCTGTGAGGTTGTTAAAAATTTGACAGGAAGACATTTAAAAGTCATGATGAACTAATTTTTATCTTACTCGTGGGTGGAGATTTAATTGTGGTTTGAAAAAAGTGCAAAATTTTAAAATAGTTTTGTAAGTTTATAATCTTGTTACAACGTGGTAATTTGGCAAAATTGTTGAAATAACTTAAATTTATTAAAAAACTGAAAAAATGTTCACTAAGGGTTAAAAAAAAAAATTCAACAATAAAATCTACAAATTCTACTGCAAATTTAACAATAAGATTTAGCTTTAAATTGACACTAAATTTTACAAAAAATTCAACACATGCAACAACAAAATCTCAAAATTTTAGATTTTATTGTTGTATTTGTTAAATTTGTTGAATTTATAGTTGAATTTGTCGAGGCTTTTCTTGAATTTCAAAATTTTTGTCACTTCATTCTAAACTAAAAAAAAACCTAAAATTTATTCCAAGTTATTACATCACGACAATCAGCTTAAAAGAACTTGTCAATCGCAATCAGCTTAAAGCAGCTTAGCGATGACGTCACTAACGATTCGTGCATAAAATACATCAACTTACCTTTTTTTCCCACCCTTTTTTAATTTTTTATACTTTATATTTTATATTTTCCCACCCATCATATTTTATCATTCCTCGAGAGAGGCAACAAACGTGACTTTTATTTTTGTTGATGTTACAAAAATTGCGATGCAAATTTGAGCGGACGATGGTCATTGTTGATTACGCAGCAGCAGGCGCATTGTTGTGATAAGAGAAACGCGTCGCCATGATGGAATAGTCTCAATAGGAGCATTTGAGCTGATAGTGTCAACTCACTTTGACCACTGAATTATAGACATTTTTCCCTCGAGTGACCGTAAGTGTCCGAAGTGTGTCCGCTCTAATACCGTTGACCGTCGTGCTTAGCGTCAAAAATGGCCGATTTGAATAAATTTATAAAACCCAAAATGGCTGATTCACGTTGCACGCTTGTTGGCGTTTTTGTTGAGCACTGTAGTTTTTTTTTCACGCCTTTTTTAGTGCTTGACCAGCGTGTAACTTGAGGGAGGGGTCTTATCGTTGATCAATTTGGTCTGGGTCAGTATGTATAGCAAAATGGGCAGTGCGGGAACAGTTTTTGCGTAAGAACAAAATGGCTGATTTGTAGATTTAAAGTTGAGAGAAGTTTCACTATGAGTATATTTTTTTGAATTTTGTGCAGTTTTAAAAACTTATTGACAAAATGGCCAATTTGATTGCGCAAAGTGTATAAAAGTAAAAATAAAAATGAAAAAATCTACAAAGGCTGACTCACGCACGCACACTTTATTACAACCACAAAAAAATTAACCAAATATTTACTTTGTGTTTGACAACTCAACTTTGCACGGAAATATCCAAACTTAAACAAATTTTGCACAAAATTCGAAAACTATAAAAATCCAAAATGGCTGATTCATCCATCCTTTGCTTGCGCTTTGAAAAAAAAAAAAAACTAGTGGGGTTTTTTTTTTCGAGTTTCTTTTTCTCCGCGTCTCAAATTTTTTCAGTGCTTGTCAGATTAAGAAGAGGGGTTATCTATTACGCTCCGAGAGAGTGCTTCCGGTTTTATTTTTTTAAAAGCAACCTGAAAAAAATGGCGTGGTCGTTCATCACTCACCAAACATTTTTATTTGTCATCCTAACTAAAATGCAAAATGGGAGATGATAATGGTATCGATAATTTTTATTTTTAAAGTTCTGAGAGTTTGTTTTTGTTCACTTGTTTTACAATTTTTTTGTACTAAATTTTTTGTTTATTTTTGGTTAAAAAATTTGCATGATATTGTTATGCTAAAGTTTTTAATAAATTAATTTAAAGTTTTTAACAAGTTCTGCAGAAAATTCGCAACGAGTTGGGAAGTTTCCTCCGGTGTTTTAAAGTTTTGAATTTAAAGTAAAATCTTGCAACAATATTTGTGTATGATTTTAGCATATTACACTGCACATGTGGTGTAATAATAACTAAAATTTTATGTTAAGTGTTCCAAATTTGTAATTTTATGTCAGTAAGATTTTACAACTTTTTATTTCCTCATTTTCGAATTTTTACAAATTTCTTGTTTTAATAATTTCAGTAAATTTCGTGCAATTTATGTTAAAACTGAAATTTTCACTAAGTTTTTCGTAATTTTTTTGCTCCTTTCAACTTCAGCATTTGTGATGAAATGCGGAGATTGGGTGAAATTGTAGAATTTTCAAGTTGACTGGTTATGAAAATTGAATAAATTCAGGGGGAAAAATTGGAGAAAGTTGAGGAAATTTGAGAAAATGTTCAAGGTGAACGGGGTAAGGAAATTATAAAAATTGATATTAAAATTGAAGAAAATTTAGGCAAATTGCAAAAATTGATAATTGGAAGTGATTTTGAATTTTTCACAAATAGAGAAAAAAAAATTGACAAAAGTCGAGAAAATCAAAGAAAATGCTGATTTTCTAAATTTTTCCAATTTTTTCCCAACTTCAAAATTCTACAATCTCACCCAACTTCCACACACCACCACTTACTCCTTACACAATAATCAACAATTCACACCCATTTCTAAAATTCAAATTAAAACAGTTTTAAAAATTCACAACTAAACTAAAACCATACAATACAATTTTCAAAAAATTCCCACTTTTAATCGCCTCTAATTATCTATAACAAACAGGCTTTCTCAAATGTTTAGTCTGTTATATTATACACAATGTGACCTAACCCCTTTGAACTCGAGACGAGGGGGTGGGGTAGTTGATTCATGTGACGTTTGTTGTTTCCTTTAATTAGCATAATAAAGTGCGGGGGAGGATGGTTTGTGTCCGTGGTTCCCTAATTGCATCTGATAAATAATATGCTAATTTGGGGTGTGACGTTTCATTGATTCACTTGCGCCTTTGGTCATTAAGGAAAATACGAACGCGGATCGTCTTACTCTCTGCTCGTAGTCATTTTGGATTTTTCCATTTTGGATTTTTGGTGTGGATTTTATTATAAAATTGACTATTTTTACATTTTCACGCACCCTGGTTCGAGATTATATTTTTTAAAAATGTAAATTTGGTGGCGTTTTTTTTTTTAGGTGGTGATTTTTTTTTTTAATCCTTTATTTCCCGTTTAATTTTGTTGTCTCTGAAAATGACGTCGTCTAGCCTCTAATTACCCCGTTATTAGCGTCTACTTTAACCGTTAGCGAAGTTCTCAGTGCCCTGCAAGTGAGAGTTTTATTTTTATAAATTTGGTAATTTCGCATAATTTTTATACTTTAAAAAAAAATTTTTTTTTTTTTAATTTTTCGTAAATTTTACTCGTAATTTAACCGACTATTACTTTAAATCTGCTCGAGAAATAGGGTTCACGAATAAGGCGTTGGCTTTCATTCCAAGCGTAGTGTTAACACCGTTGAATGGAGTGTAACACATTTGAGTTTTAAATACGTTAGAGCGAAGGTTTGTGCTTTCAATTTCACATTTATTGTTTTTAAATGAAGATTGGTATATTAACTATCTTTCCAACGCGGTTTATTGTGTCTTTTTCCTTTTCTTAATTTCCTGCGAAGAATATTTTAAAGCGTGGTTAATCAACTTCTTTTCAAAACTCGCTCTGAATTGAAGAGAATTTTTGTGTGAATAATTTACACTTTAAAATATGTAAATTTCTACAATAGTTTCATCCTTTACCAAAAAAAATTTAAACAAAATTTTGCTGATTTTTCTCCAACTTTTTCAAAATTGCACAATTTCCAAAATATTTCAATTACACCATAGAAACATTACCACTTATAAACAATGCCCTACTCCAAACAAACCATGACCTTATACTTAAGTTAACAACAATCCAGTTCAACTTCCAAAGGCGTCCAATTTCATCAGAAACAAAACTCCACAACCACCAACACTACACCATTCTTAACCACCCCCATCCCCCACTTTTCCTCATCACCCCAACTCCAAAATCATCCCTCAATTCATGTTAAACCAGCGCAGAAGCAAATTAATTTCATTAGACTGCGGTGTTGAGGACACGTCGTCGGCATCTGTTCGATACTTCTCTTAATTACCTCCAGAAAACGTTTAAAAATCGAACCCCACACGTGGTCAATGACACCAAACACTGAATATAACAATTTTTACAATTTGCAACAAAAATCAATTTTGTAAATATATTTTTTTTCTTATCTTTTTCTGACGTCATCTAAAACGAATTGTTCCATTGGGAATCAAAGGGATGTTTGAATATCAAACGCTGGCAGATTAATTAGCAAATCCTTTGTGTTATGGTGGAATAATTTACGAGATGGACATTGAGCTTGTGAAATTAAACCGTTGTTAAAAATTAAAAATGGAAATTACGGTCGAAAATATTAATTTTGAATCGTTAGTGTGACATCTGTGAAGAGTTTTATTACTTTAAAAAAAAATTTCGTTGAGCTATATTATTATTTCAGTGTTTAATTAGGGTGAGTTTTTCGTGTGGGTGGGTATAAGTTATTTAATTGGGTTTTTATACCCGTAAAAAGGATAATGGGAAATTTTAATGAGAAAGGGTTATGAATGATGTCATGGGTTATTTTTTTTTTTTTTTTGGTATTGTTGTGATTTTGTGATATTGTTGTTGGATTTTGAATTGTATTGATAGATTATGTTACGCCAGTGTTAGATTTCTGATTGCGATGTATGGTATATTTCAATTGTTGTGTTGTGTTGGATCAACTGTCGCCAGTTTTAGATTTTCTGATTACATTGTTGGAATTTTCGATTGTTGGATTTTTCAATTCTATTGTTGAATTGTTCAATTCTATTGTTGGATTTTTCAATCCTATTGTTGGAATTTTCAATTCTATTGTTGGATTTTTCAAATCCATTGTTGAAGTTTTCAAATCTATTGTTGGATTTTTCAAATCTATTGTTGGATTTTTCAATTTTATTGTTGAATTGTTCAATTTTATTGTTGAATTGTTCAATTCTATTGTTGAATTGTTTAATTCTATTGTTGAATTTTTCAAATCTATTGTTGAATTGTTCAATTCTATTGTTGCATTGTTCAATTCTATTGTTGAATTGTACAATTCTATAGTTGGAATTTCCAGTTGCATTGTTGGATTTTACAGTTTGTCAATGAAAATTCAATTCCTGCTTGTTCTATATTTACATTACTGACTCATTCTTAGAACTCTAAACTTTTACTACTTTTATCTACTTTTAGATCAATTTAATTCAGTTTCAAACATGTAACATTTCCAAACGACTAACATTTAAACTTTGAACCAGTACAACCAAAATTATTTTTGGAATAAATTCAATTACATTTAATTTCCAAATTTCTTTTGCCAACCCCACTTCCACGCACGACGAGTGATTTGCGCGATGTTGTATCATTACGTCATTTGGGCGTGGTCGGCAGAGGTAATTAACAAAGTGAAATGACAATCATTTCCTACAAAGGATGACAAAGGATGGATGATGATGATGATGAGGTGGAAAAATGATTTAGGAAACAATGGGAATAATGAATACCCAATAGCGAACAATGGATATTATTAACCCGTGGCGGCATTTTGTTTTTTATTTTTGTATTGGGATATAATTTAAATTCATTGCTTTTGTTGTGTATTTTCACTGTAGATGGCGCCACTAAAAACAATCTTTAAAGTTTTATTTTATTTTTATGTCGTTTCAGGTGAGAGAATTTGTCGTCAAATTTTTAAAGGTAAGTCGTAAAATGTTTATGATATTAATACGGTTTTTTTGTCGTAGTGAAAATCAAAATTAAGTATTTTTGTTGGTGATTAAATTACGTGCATGTCGAATTTATAATTCGGATATTTAGAATTTTTCATGCGTGAAATTTAAGTTTCTTATAGAGATAATTTGTTTTCCGGTTAAGAATTGAGTTAAAATTGGTTTGGTAAACTGATTTAGAAGTGGATTTTAGAAGGAGTAATTCAAATCTAAGATTAAATTTAGGTTTTCATCGTGGTTTTTATTGTTAAAAATTAAACAAAAATGGCGAGAAAAAAAAATTTACAAGAATTTCATGAAATTTTACCAAAAAATTAATTTCACACGAAATTTTCTTAAAATGCCTGAAAATTTTTTCCACCAAATTTCCAAAAAAAAAAAAAATTTCACGTTTAACATAAAAATTCCTCAACCAACAATTTCCTTTTTCAAAAAAATCTTTCTTCACTAAAAAATTAAACCCAATAAAAAAACAACATAAAACTTCCTCATTCAACCGAAATAACGCGAAAATACACACGAAAAAAAAATAACACAGAGCTTTCTAACTTACACCTATTTATATTTTACAATTCACTACATTTTAATTTAATGACGTCACGTCTGGTTTATTACTCCAGCTTTATCGTGATAGAGGGAGTCATTGAGACCCCCATAAAGGGAACGATGCGGGGGAGGGCGGGAAAGTGGATCCATTCCACAGTGGAGGGAATTTAGTGAGTGATCCGGTGAATTTTATCCCGTTCCAATAAATTGCACGCATTCTTTTTTATCCCTCCCCACCTCTCCCCTGATCTAGAGCTCATTGTATCTCAAAAGTAGGGACATTGGAAATGGCAGTCACGAGTTTCCCGCCTAAATCCAACGCGGCCATCTTTTGTTCTGCGAAAAGATAACGAAAAGCGAATCTGCAAGGAATTGTATCTTCTTGTGAACGATGAGGGTGGAGTCTCTTCTTTTTTTTTTTTTTTTTTTGGTCTTTCTCTCCCTCTCGTCCACCGATGTCTCCAATTATCCTCCTCCTCAGTGAAATTTCTTTTCTTCGTCTCTAGACGACGGTCTTCAGTGGAGCGCGAAATTTGCTAAAGCAGAGCTTGGTTTCAATCACTCGACATTTATGGAGTTGCTCTTTTTCTTCTTTTTTTTTTTTTTTGTTAAAATGTTTAAAGTAAGATCTTTTTTTATTTTAAAGACGGGAGGAAAAGTAGGTTAATTTAGTGTAAAAGGATGATCTGGAGTAAAAGTTTTAGAAAGTGAAGTTTGTTTTTATGTGGGTATTTATGAAAATGTACGAATTTGTTTTTGAAAAAGTCTTAAAAGCAAAGGGAAAAAAATTTCCCAAATGGATTTTAAAGTTTTGAAGAAGAGGTTAAACACGGAGGTTGATTTTTTTATGGAGTAACGGAAGTGAAAAGTAATTCAAAATGGCGTCTTTTTCTCGATCTAAGTGCTTAAAAGTAGAATTTTGAGTTTTTTAGCCATTGAAATCAAATAAATTTGGTTGCTAGACGTGAAATTTGACCACTTTTAACTTTTCCTAATTTCGGAAAACGCTGTGAAATGTTGAATTTTTCACTATTTTATTAATTTAAGCGCAAATTATTACAAAATGGCGTTGTTGCAACAATTGCTAACGCAAATGTCAATTTATTTTACCTCTTCACACGTTTTAACTCAAGTAAATAAACTAATTTTAAAAATTTTTACATTATTCATTACATACAATATCATTAATATCATCAATATTAATCCACAAACAGAATTATTGCTTAAACAACACAAATATTATTACACAAGCAATAATTATCACTTCTAGATAATATTTATTCTATCTAATGGATCAGCTTCAGAGAAATTCTTGATTACGAGTCTTTTATAACGAATCCATATTTATTTCAACCTCGGGGTTACACAACTTTATTACACCTCGGCTACAGGAATTAAACATAATGGGCAAAGCTTGTATTTAGTGAAACAAGCCAAAATGTTGTAAAATATCGGTACAACTTGCATTTGTTTGGTTTCTGGCGAAGAGATTTGTTGTATAAATTATATAATTAACCCAGAAACGACTTTTATTTTATTTATTTTGTTGATAAGGGATTAAATCTCAAATCACAAGTTTATCTGATAATTGACGAGCTCCATTTTTCCCCCCACCACTCCAAACTTATTTTTCCTTCTCCTATTTATGATACTTATAGTTTAGGGTAAACAGTGCTCTTCCCAAAACTTGCATCTTCTCCATCTTCATCCAGCCATCTTCTCCCCTATCTGTATCTCTCGCTCTCCATGTTGCCTGAAACTGACAACTTAAGCCTGATGGAACTGAGTCAAGTCGCGTTTGAAGCACTTATTAAATTTCCCAATACACGCTTATATCGGAAAGAAATTTATTATGGTAGCCTATATCAGCGTTTCGACCCAGCCTCTTACTATTTACGACTTGATTCTTCTCGGTATCACTGAGAAAAAAAAATATAAAGCGAGAGAGAAGGAAAAAAAAAAAAAATTGGTGGATCTTTGGCTTTAACCTCAAACTTCAGAAATTTATTTCGTTAATTTTATTTTGGGGTTTCTACTTTCTTTATCTTAGTGGGAGGTCTTGAACCCAAGGACACGGTTGTAGGAATTGTTTGTCTTGGTAATAAGTCTAGTCAACTTGGATTTTTCCCTCTATCTCCTCCGAGATTATCTCTAGTGTCATCTGAAAATGAAGTGAGCAATTAATCTTTGTCTTAGACTCCTCGGATTTCTTTTACCTTTTACACCTGTTCGGTGGATCTAACGGGCTGTAAGACATTTATTTTTTCTTCTAAAGTATTTTAACCATCTGACATCTTTTAAAACTCAACTATCAGTAAATGTAATTTTTACAACTTTAATCTTGTACTTTAATTATCTGAATTTTGTTGCAAAAATCCATTGGTAAATAATTAGTGGATATTGTACACCACATGTCGGTATTTGTTGACTGATATTAAATAAACTATAATCAATATCCAATATAAATATAAATAGCTTGATAGTGAAGTTAATGGTTTAAAATTACAGTTGTTTAACTATCTATCTTCTTTTCAGTCTGAACGAACAAGAACTACTAAATAATTACACACCACTCGACAATAGCAAACTATCTCTACAAAATTGACTTTTTCTAAACAACTGTCATTATCTAACACTACATTACCTATCAGTTTTAAATATATTGCAACATTGCATTAAAAAATTATAGTAGTCGATGGCAATGCATAGGAAATAGACAAATGTTAAATAAACTAGATAGTAATACTATTTGTAAACAGCAAGTCAATTAAAGTTTAGTTCTTTATAAATATAAACAGGTCGGTTAGGCAGGTAGTTAATGGTCGAACATCATCCTGGCAACGAGGTTAAGCGTCATCTGCTGTGAAATGAAATTGCATTTTGTCATCACGTTGCTGGTTGGTGTGCTCTTTTATTAAATATCGTAATAATATTTAATAATAGTAGTAGTTGGAGTAGAAGTAGAGGTTTAACGTTGGTCAAATAGCGAGCGAGTTGAGTACCACTCAGAATCACCAGACAGAACAGTTATTCGACGATAACGATAAAGTCAATGGGTGGAAATCCAATTACGTCACCAATATTTGTAAATATTAGTTAACTAGTTCCACATTTAATGTCAACCCCAAACGACTGGGTTAGGTACTAACTAAATCAATAAGAAACGCGATGATGACCTCATCGTTATTTTTTAAATATTGAAAAATTTACAAAACGCGGAGAGAAAAAAAATTATTTTTATGTACAAAAAATTAAAGAATAAATTTATAATTTATATTTATGTATGTAAATCAGGTTCTGCGTGGAAAGCAGTTTTAAAGCTTAATTAATTCTTGGTTGGGTGAGGAACGCTTCATTCTCATTGGGATTAATCCGTTGTCAACATAAATTTTATTTTTATTTTCTTTTATTCCTCCAATTTTTTTTTTTTTTTTTTTTTTTAAATAGACTATTCTTTTATTTTTATTTTTTGGTCTTCTTACTTTTCTTTCTCTCCGTGTTAAATTAGTTTGGGTGTAAAATAAAAATAAAAACACGAACACTGAGTTAAATTAGGTTGAGTGTAAGTTAAAATGATGAGACAAGGACGAATTGGTGTTTAAAGGGTTGTTAAATGGAAAGGAATAAAAGAGTGAATAAATTAACTGGCAAATCTCGTAATAAAATATAGGATTAAAAATAGGCTTAATTGATGATGGATTTAAGGTAGAGTTAAATAGGACTTTTTTTTCCCCATTCTCTTATTTTGAAGACTGTTTTTTGCAAGAATTAAAGTAAATAAATTGATTGCTTAACGTCAACCAAACAACAAGGTCATCGAGCAAAACTTTAAGAATAACTTTTTAAATATTTAAAATTTTATTTAGAGATTGGTCTTATTTGTGTAACTCTCGTTCCAAGAAAATTTGACGATAGGTGGAGCTCAAGTGGTAGAGAAGATTGTTTGTAAAATTAGTAATTCTTGGAAGGACTTCTAGTGAAGTTCTGAACTTGCGTGCGTGTTGCGAGCTATTAATACAATAGCTGGATTAAAATAGGTTTAATTGATGATGAATTTTAAGGTTGAGGTACAGGATGTTTTATTTTTTTTAATGATTTTTAGGTCTTTTTATAGCCAATAAATAATTTGATTTTGGATTTTTTGGTGAAAATGACAAGGTCAGGAGATAAAAATTTATTTTGTGAGTGGTGGTAATTGATAATGAGCATATTTGGGTGGATTTAGGATTATTTTAATTGAACTTAATGTGGAATGTGTGTTTGCAGTGAGAGTCTTTGGTTGGTTAAAAGAATTGTTGAACAATGTAAATCTGAATTGGCAAAACTTTGCCAATATTTTTTTCTTCAAAATTACTTAAATTAAAGTTCTTGTCGTGCAATTTGTAAAATTACCACAAAACCAGATTCAATTTACATTTTAATTTAAATTTTTGTATTTTCAAACAAGTTGGCTCATGTTTTTAACAAAGGGGGTTGGGTTAGTGCGCGTGGGTGGGGAAAGGGTCAGTGAACAGATGGGGGTAATCAGTCAGTGGACCACTCGATATTCAGGACAAGTGAAGCAACCAATCCGACGTCTTGCTTCTAAATTACCGTCCCTCATAAATCAAACGAAGGCATCAGAAAGAAACGTGGCCTTGGTTCGTGGGTCCCTGTCACCAGACGTGGGAAATGAATGGTGACGGGATGGATGCTTCCTTTCTTATACTCTGTCTTGTTGGTCTTTTGATGACCAGGTTGCTCCTTTGAGAATATCAACCGGATATTAATTTAAATGGTGACACGAATGTGTTTTGAGTTGGAAATTCCATTTAGTGGTTGTAAGTTTCGTTGATTTTTGGATGCAAATATTTTAATTTTAAATTGCCAAAAAAAAAAAAAAAACACTTTTAACAACCACCGTCAAAAAAAACTTCTTTTTCAAATTTCGTCAAAATTTTTTTAGGTTTTTTTCGAAAAATTTTCAAATTACCAACCAACTTCTTTGAAAATAAAAATTCTAATTTCACTCTGCACTTATTTTACAATGGTATTCACTTTAAAACTCCACACCTAACCTTTCTCATAATAGCCTACTAAAGAAGGAATAAAAATGAAGGAAGTTTGGAAAATTTTTTCCTTGTTAATGAACATTCGGATCGATAAGTGATGGTAGGGGGTTGATGAGGGGGTGGGGATGTCAGTTGGGGGCGTTGCCTTTGTTTGGTGGTAGAATTAGGTTCATTTCCTTGGCTTTCCTTTACCCTTCTTCTTCTTATTCGGTGTCTTGAGTGATCATCTAATCTTGGCGTCTCAAGAAATGGATCCTCGTTTCTTTTTGTCCAAAAAAAGGAAATTTTCAAAATGTTCTTAGAATAGTTTTTTTTGTGTCGAGAGTTGGGGTTATTTTTAAAGTTGGTCTATTAATTATTTTTAATGAAAAAGTTTTTTTTAAGGTAAATAATGGTTTTTGTACTGCAGAGTGAGTTAAATGTTTTGTCGGTGAAGTTGACGATGAGTAAGCGAAGGTTTTGGATAAGATTTGCGATTTGGGGAAATAAAAAGTGGGTAAAGGGTTTTTTTTAAGACTAGAGGACAAAATACCAAGTAGCGAAATTATTTTATATGTTACGAAAACATTTTGTCTACTAAATAATTCAATTCTTCAATTTTGCCCAAGGTAAGAAAGAATACTGCAAAGTCTTGTTGAAATGTAAATTTGCTTTATTTGAGCAATCAAATTTTAATAGTTAAATATCGTGGAATATAACGTGGTATATAATTTAGTTCATGCCAAAATTAGAAGTTAAATTATTTCATCCAAATGACTCTAATGAATAATTGCCAGTACAGCACTGCAGATTTTTGTTTTAATTCATCTATAAAATAAAATATTGTCGTCCATTAATTTTGGTGAAAGCGAAACCAACTAAATTATTTCATCTGATAATTAATTTTACTAAATTATTTCGGTATGCACTACAATAGATTATTTTGGCTGATTAACCAAAATTAGCAAAATCAATTTTTAAAACCAGATACTCATTACCAGAAATAAGTCACTACTAAATATGCAAAGTTCTAAATTACTCACGATCTGCCATTGCATCTCACTTTTATTTCAGTAATTTAAAAAATCTCTTCAAAATTTAATAACAAAAAATCTTGTTTGCTCCAACTATTTTTTCCTAAAAACTCTAAAATATTTTTTTCGTGTGTATATCTCTTTCTTTTCCTTATTTCCATGTTAGAAATCTTTGTTTACAACTTGCAAAAGAGTCTTCCTAAAGTCGTAATGCAGATCCTTTCCATGTTCAATATCTTTTCATCGAATTTTTTTTCTCCTATTTTCTTTCTGTCTTTTCCTTTCCCCGTTTTCCATATTTCAAATTAAGATGGTCGACGGGAATGCTTTTTCCGTTTTCCTAATTTTCAACCCGAGTAAAGTGAGTTGAGGTTGGCGCGAATTTAATGAGCGACGAGGAACCTTGGAGAAGCTCGCGCAATCGCAACCATTCGTTGTTTTTATAGTGAAACTACGAGACAACACGAAATACCCGAGTTGCGCAAATCTCCATTTTTTTTTCTCTCCTTTCGTGAAGTAAATGGGAAAAATTGGGAAAAAAAGATTTTTTCCAATAAAGGGAAAAGTAAAAAATAATTCAATTCTCGGTTTGGATTTGATTATTGCAATGTTTGTCTGGTTGGATGAAAATGTAAAGAGACGTTGAGTTAAATTAGGAAAATGGAGAATTATTTTTAATATTAAGAGTTAGAAAGAATATTTAATGTGTTTTTATTATTGATTAAGAAAGTTTTTTTTTTAGAGGAAAATGAATTATATTTTGTAACGGATAGCACGAGAAATTGACTCTTGGAATTAAATTTTAAAATAGTAAGTGAATAAAAAATCAATTTCGTAAGTAAAAATTATTATTGGAATGTTATTACTTGTTTAATTGACAGCAAAAAGTTTATAAGTGATGTGGTTAGAAATAGAAAATGTTCAGTATGAACTTGAGTTGTGAGTTTGAAATTGGTAGCCAAGATCTTCGATATTTTTAAAATGGAGACATTTTGGGGAAATTTGATGATATTTATAAGTTATTAGATGCATATATGCCAGTTTAAAGATTATTTCAGTCATTTTAGAGGTAAAATTCGATCAAAAATCGCGAATAATAACTTAGATCGGTAACAACACCGCCATTTTTATTTAACAAAAAATCTCAATCGCGCATGCGCGTTGTTGACGTCATACACAAAACATTTTCAGTTAAAACGACGTAAAATTATTTACATACCAACGTGTTACCGTACAAAAATTTATTTAAAATATTTTCGCAAAACGTTTAAAAATTTAAATATAACGAGAATGTAACTTTAAAATTTTTCACACAAAACTTTTTAAGTTTTTCGCTTATGGAACACAATACATCCTTTAAATCCACTTAATTTGAATTATCTGCGTGCGAAAATGTAATTTTCACCGAGCACGACTTTGCAAAACTGACATCACTCACGAACGTGACGTCATTAGCAAACGCTCTTTATCGTAATTCATGACGTCATTTTTAAAACTGAACTCAACTCAACTTCATTTTGGAAAGTGCACTCGTTAATTCACACGCTCGACTTGCGAACCGAATTTTCATTTTCGTTTGTTTTTTCGTCGGAGTTAAATTACTCATCGTAAGAGTTAAATTTCCCTACATTTCACGGTAACTGAATATTTCGCTTATTTTTGTTTTTTTCACTCCCCCAATCCTTTTCACTCTCCTCTTTTAATACACTAAAATTAGGCCTAAGAGTAAGCCTTTTTTTTTTTTTTTGGCACTTTTTTAAAATTATTTCGTGGAATTTTCAACTATTATTGTTTATATTTCAAAATTGAGCAATTATTATTTTTGCGTAGTTGCAGGAAAAATTATTTTTTATTTTAATTACATTATAGATAATACAGAGTTACAACGCACAGCTCTCCTTCAAAATTTGACATTTACCGTGGTTAATTTTTCATATCTAGAGAATTTTTATTGTCAATACAAAATTTTCAAACATAAAATTCTCGTTTTTAAACAGCTTGTTCAATGTCTTTGGTCAAATATTTGTTGTTGAATTCAACAATTTTTCAAATTTTCTTTCAAAATTGGAATTTTTGTAGTGAAAATTGAGATTTTTGTGGTGAAAATTGGAATTTTTGTGGTGAAAATTGGAATTTTTGTGGTGAAAATTGAAATTTTTATGTTGAAATTTGGAATTTTTACGACGAATTTTGAAAAATTTATAAAATATCAATAATTTTTAAGTCTTGATCGATTTCCAAAAATTGTAAAACCAAAAAATATAATTTAATATCACAAAAAATTAAAAAAATCCAACTTAATATTCAAGAAAAATATTAAAAAATACCGACAAAATTAAACTGGAACCCATTTCACCGAAACTTGGCAACAACCAACAACCAAAAATCTTTGATAAAAATAAATTTAAAAACTCCTTAAAAAAAAAAAAAAAAATTTTAAAAAGTCAAAAAAAAAAAAAAAAAAAAAGAGGGGAGAGATGAGAACATCAAACTCTTTTCTTGGTGGGTCCCAGCAACCAATCCATCAAATGCAAGATCCATCGCCAACTTGGTTTCCCTGGTAACACATCCCTCTTGTCTTTTTCTTTTCATTTCATCGCTTCTTGGTGATTAATGATATCTCGGTGTGAACTTTGCCACTCTACTGTCTTCCCGCGTTTTCTCTTTCTTTTGCTAGCCAGGATAAGTCTCGTTAAAATGTTTCCACACCAGAAATAAATATAAAAATGACGGATATGTTATTGTGTTTCGAGTTTTGGATTTCTGGGAAATGTTTGGAGTTTTTGGAGAGAAGTACAAGTAAGGATTGGAGTGAAAACGTGAACAGAAATTTTATATTCTCGTTGATTTTGTTCGAGTTAAGTTCGAATTTAGTTGTGTGTTGTTGTGGAAATTTTTGACTGACGAAATAATTCTCGATAAAGTTGGTAAAATTTGATGGAAAAATGGACAAGTAAAACGAGAAGTATAAATTAGCATAAACAGAATTTTTAAATTATTGTTGTTGGATTCTATAAATCGATTAATTGTAACAAATATTTTATAGTTAAGGTTTTACGTTACAAATCACGCTAGATTTACTGTTCTTGGCGCAGGGTCAATTAAAATCTCAAATTTCAGTCAGTAGTAACATTTGGAATTTGTAATCAAAGATTACTGGCAATTGGTATTAACATTTATCAGTTCTTGGTGTTAGTTTTCTCGGAAACCTTCAATTATTAATTAAAATGTAAATCAAGTATGGTTTAGTAATTTATAATAAAACTAGTTAACTCAACCTGATTATTTTTAAAATTTTTCCAAATTATTTTAAAAATTGGAATTTTTGCGGTGAAAATTGGAATTTTTGTGGTGAAAATTGGAATTTTTGTGGTGAAAATTGGAATTTTTGAAGTGAAAATTGGAATTTTTGAAGTGAAAATTGGAATTTTTGTGGTGAAAATTGGAATTTTTGTGGTGAAAATTGGAATTTTTGTGATGAAAATTGAAATTTTTATGGTGAAAATTGAAATTTTTGTGGTGAAAATTGGAATTTTTGTGGTGAAAATTGGAATTTTTGTGGTGAAAATTGGAATTTTTGTGGTGAAAATTGGAATTTTTGTGGTGAAATATTGAAATTTTTGTAGTGAAAATTGAAATTTTGCTGTTTAAAAGTGAAATTTTTATGTTGAAATTTTTAAATTTTTAAATATTTTTGGTTAAAATTCAAACACTTCTGGTTAAAATTCAAACGTAAGGAAAAACCACTCAGCAATCTCCCAAAACTTCATCAAAACTAGGTCACCAAAAATAGACGCCAATTCAGTAAAACCAATTCCATCACAATTGGATTCCTCTTACGTCAATCTACTGTTGCAAAAGTAATCGTCACAAATAAAATCAACAACAAAACCATTTACAACAAACAGGTGTGCTCAAATTGGTAGACAGATTGACAAGCTCCAAGTCATCCAAAGAGTGGATAAGCTCCTAACGCAATTTGCCTTGCAAACTGTGTTGTCACTTAAGTTTCGTCTTGCAAAAACGACAAAACGCGTTGTTGTGACGTGTTTGCCAAAATGGACGCGACGTGCGCTTTTGTGAACGTGATTAAACGTCACAGTCAATTGGGGAAGAGAAAGTGACACCGCAATGGGGAGTTGGAAATTAAAAATAAAATGGTGTCTGACAGGATTTAGCAAAAATTTTATGAGAAGAAGATTTTTGGGATTTGGTGAGAAGTTTGTGGATACGTAAATGAAATTTAATGATGAGATTTTTTTTTGAAATTTAGTGATATTTTTTTATATTTTTGCTTTTTTTTTGTTGGGAAGATATTTTTTTTTAGTTATGTTGACCTTGTTACAGTCTGGATGTAAAGTAATTGACATGAAATGGTTTAAAATTGTGCAATATATTGAAACAAAATTATGTGTTTAAAAATTATGCGAAAATTGGGTTCAGAAGCACACAAAATTTAAACAAAATTTGTTTTAAAATTGGTCAAAAAGTCACGAAATTTGGATTTGTTTAAAAATTGATCAAAAAGTGACGAAATTTGGATTTGTTTAAAAATTTATCACAAAGTGACGAAATTTGGATTTCTTTAAAAAATTGACCAAAAATTGACGAAATTTGGATTCCTTTGAAAAATTGACCAAAAAGTGTCGAAAATCTGGATTTGTTTAAAAATTGACCAAAAAGTGACGAAATTTGGATTTTTTTAAAAATTTATCAAAAAGTGACGAATATCTGGATTTCTTTAAAAAATTGACCAAAAAGTGACGAAATTTGGATTTCTTTAAAAAATTGACCAAAAAGTGACAAAATTTAGATATCTTTAAAAAAATTGACCAAAAAGTGACGAAATTCGGGTTTATTATAATTAAAATTTTCATCACACTAAATACCACAATCTTTAATCTAAAAACTATTTCCCCCCTTCCACCAAAATTTTATTTTCAACAAATAAAATTCTCAGACCATCTAACACCAAACTCCACAACATCAATCCACCTACCAAAAAATTCTACATCATGAAACTTCACTAATCATAATCCCACACTCTTAATCTCCTACACTATACAAAAATTTATCACCAACCAAACCAACATTTTAAAACTTATAATTAATTGATAATTTTTATTACCACCATCTCCACGGTCAAGTTCGTGATTGGTTTCGTTTGAGCTGACCAGACCTTTGCGGTTTGCGGTCGGTTTGATTCCATCCTCGGTCAGAGCGAGAGAACGAGCGAGAAGAGAGACAAGATGGAAATTAATTTGCGTTAAATCCTCTTTTCTTCTTACGATCCCGGGCGTTGAGAAAAATCGGTAGACGCAAGAGAGGATTATAAAATAAAGACGCCGAACAATCTGTTTGGGATTTATTTTTATAATACTTAAAAATATCCCTCGTTTCTTATATTTTTTTTTTTAAGAAATGTTTTATTCATACTTGTAAAAATACAAAGCTGCTTTTATTTCTCGATTTCAGAGTGCGATCGCAACGAGTAAAAGGAAAGACATGAACCACGTCTGACGGGGGAAATAAAAGGTAGGAAACAGGAATTTTGATGTTTTGTATGAATAGCGACGCTTTACTCGTACCTTATCGCTGCTAGCTTTGGTTCCGTCTGCGTGGATGTTATTTGATAACATCGTCGCTACTTTTTTTTTCCCACCCGTTCTTTTCTCCTGGAAGATTACGATAAAATTGTATCGAGATAATTTTTGTCCTGAGTGTGGATTGTAGACGGATGAATAAGTAATGATTGAATTTGAAGTTGTTATTGTGCTTATTTTTAGTTGAAACTGAAGTTTCCACGTCAGTAATTCTTAAACTTGAGATCAGTTAATATTATTCCATTAATAATAAATTATGTGCTTTTACACAACGCGAAACGTAATTTTTTCACTAAGTGCAAGATATTTACAGTTAAATCCTCTTTTGTTAAGATCCTCGGATAAAAACCGAATAAACAAAGATAAAATAATATTCTGATTATCTCGAGTTTTTCACTTAGATTTTTCGACTATTTAATTCACCGTAAAATGAAGTTTACGGTTTAAATATTTAATTACTCAATTTCTCCTCATCTCTGTACACCACTTTTTTTTCACCCTCCTTTTACACCGAAAAAAAAAATTCTCTTAATTATCCGAGTTTCTTACCTGGCGGCCTTACTTTGATTACGTGAACACTTTTATTACTTTTTTTCATTTAAACTTTAAAAAAAAAAATCTTATGTCTTTATGTAATACACTTTTAAAACGAAAATATTCATCAAGATTTACGAAAACGCGTGACGCGCAAAAAAAAAACAAGATGGTGGTAAGATGGAAGGGGGGGGGGGGGGTTCATAAGATAATACGTTAATGTTTACTTCATTAGTGAGTGCGTCTGTCGTGAGTGATGTTAGTGAGTCCCTCATGAATCCATCGTAGCAATTATAGGTTTTTGCAGAGGTTGAAGGCAAGATTGTTGTCTACAAATTGTTTTTGTCGGATGTCGTGACCTTTAACCCCCCTCATCTCTTTTTAAATCTTTGGTTTTTAGTTATTAAATTATTAACATAACAAAAGTTAAATTGATTTTAATGATTAAATTGTAGTTGATTACAATCCGTTGATTGATTTTTTGGAGGATCGCCTTTGGGTGTGGTTGTTGTAACGGATGAAAAGGTCATCAGCTCCCTGGTGGTCAGTTTTGAGAGGGGGAAAAAAAAATGGACAAAGAATAAAATATAATAAATACATATTAAAAAAGTATAAAAAGAGTTAAAACGTGAATAAATAACCGCGAATGTTTATTTTTATTACATTTTTTGTGATACACGTTGAGACGTGACTCGGTGTTCGTGACCTTTGGTGTCAGGGAAAATTTTTGTAAAGTAAGAAAATATTTAGTTAGGTGTGGATGGAATGAATATCCTTCTTATTTTTATTTTTACTTTTAGTTTTTATATTTTTTTTGTAATTTTTAAAAGTGTCTTTTGTGGTGAGTTGGAAATCCATGACTCACCTGACTTTTGTCCAGGTGTGCACCCTGCTGGGTGAATCATCTCACCTGTCTTGTCTGTCTCGACTGAAATGTATACGGGTGTAAAGATTAAAAGATGGGGGTGGATAATAAAAAAAAAATTAAAAATTTTTGTGATTTATTGTTTTGTTTTTTTACCGTAACGTAAGAACAAAAAATTTTCTCAACATAATTTACGGTATTTATCGATCTCGTTGTAACAACACAAAAAAACAAAAAAAAAACCGCTGATTGATCGATTTTTCATTTAATTACACATTTATGTTTATTTTATTTTATTACTCCTTGATATAAGATACCAATCTGTTCGACACAAAAAATATTTTCCCCTTCCCTTACGTTACCAACAAAACGGAAGATTTATAGCGTGGCTTATATTAGAACGCGTCGTCGATTAATTTCTCCAATGAAACGAGAGGAAGGGGGATATTTGTGGTGTTATTTATTTCCACCCTATTTTTATATTTTTACTTTTATTTTTATTTTTGAAGACACAAAAAAAAAAAAAAAACGAATTATGATTTACCTTGTGGAAAAATGCCTGCGCACTTTTCCACTTCGTGACGTGACGTGCGTGCAGCGCACTGCAGCTGCGTTGTCAGTACAACACGAGTTCAAGTCGTCGATTAAATGAGCAAATAATAATTTTATTTTTATATATTTTTTTCCAATTTTTTTTTATTTTTTGATATTTATTTTTAATTTTTTTTTGCGTTATGAGACTGCAGACAGCTTGAGGTGATCGTGTGCGTTATCTTTAATTTTTTGTTTATATATAATTTTTTTGTTGTTGTTTTGGTAAATTCTTATCTAGTCATGTTTTAGGGTTGTTGTAGATGAAGTGATAAAGGTTTTATTAGTGGAGGTTGAAATTTAATAAATTTTTGGTGAAGAATTATCAAAATTTAATTTTTGATTTAACGTTTTTTTAATAAAGTAACAACGTAATTACTCATTTTAACCAATGGGTTAAACAAGGCGATTCTGTGTAAGACAACAAGTTTATTACCTTCAACAACTCTTCTTTGAAAAATATTGATATTGCAATAAATTTTCAACTTTAAAAATTGGAGAAATATTTGTTTATGATCGGAGATGAGGATGCTGCGGAGGCTGCTGATGCTAAAGATGAGGAGGATGGTGGTAGGTGGTGGTGGTGATGATGGGTTGGTAGTTGTAAAAGGAATCCTTTTGAAAGTAATATTTTATTGCTCTGATTGTGAAGGGGCGTGCAATTCGATATGCTTTTGTCCTTGTATGATAGGTTTCTGATGATATCAAAATCAGATAATGGCAATTTATACAACGGCACAAATGTTGCAGTGTTGAATTTATTATTGGCGCGTTATCTGCGCTCGTGAAACCGAATCTATAGAGCTATTCGTGCACGATGCATGAATTTTAATTTGTAGAGGAAGGTGGAGGATGAGAATTGTAGGGTTTTAGAGGATTTTGTTTTGTACGTGGTAAATTTGATTAAATTGGAGAAAGTCAATTTTGAGTGCTGAATGCGATTTGGTTTGGTTTTAGTTTTGAAGTTTTTGTTGGTTTTGGGTGGGAAGTGAAATAGAAATTTTTTTTGAGGTGGTTTTGTTTTGTTTTTGTTTGAAATTGGATTTGTTGAGTGGTTGGAAAATTTGGTTTGATTGCGTTTGTTAAATATTAGTGTTTAATTTTGTTGATTAAATTTTTTAAGGTAAGGCGAGAATTGAAATTTGATGGTAAGAGTGGTGTAAACATTAATTATTTTTGGGGTGTGGTGATTTGTAGAGAAAATTGTTAGTAGAAAATTGTATGGTGTCGTTGTCTGTTTAAAGTTTTATTAAGTTATTGGTGTTAAAAAAAATTGTCGAATCAAGTCGGCAATGTTGTTTTCAAAACTGTTCAAATATTTCAGGATCAATAATTGTTTAGCATTTCAAAGCCAAGTAAGTGCTCAAATATTTGAAATGAACTGTCACTCCCATATTTTGAAGTAATATACATTGTTCTAACAACAACAACAAGTAATGTTAACGTCGATGTATCAAAAGTTGTCGATAAATATTCCTACAAAAACAACCACTTGTTCAAAGATATAAATTATCATTTTTACAAAATCAGAGATTGTTCCTGCAGAAAATCAATAATTTTTCCCACGAAATCAGCAATTTTTCACTTAAAATCAACAATTTTTCACATAAAATCATCAATTTTTCGCATAAAATCAGCAATTTTTCACATAAATTAAAAATTTTTCACATAAAATCAGCAATTTTTCCCGTAAAATCAAAAATTTTTCACACTAATTTTTCCATTTTTCAAGCAAAAATTTAACATAACATTCGACGTCTACTACCAAAATCCAACATCTCACCACACACAAAACTTCCTACCACAAAATTCCAACTCAACTTTCCAAAAAGCAACAATTTCTCAAAAATTCAACTCTCCAAAAAAAAAAAAAAAATCCACCGTCACTTATTTATTTTATTCTGTTCCACTTTTCCTTTATCACCAAAACTGACTTTTTCCTCTTCTTTTAAAATGTAAAGCGCGTCTTGTGGCTACGATACAATGTCATTTTCAGTTAGGTCGCTTCATTTACAATGCCGCAAACGTACACACACACACACGACTTTGCATTGAAATTCAGAACAACATGTGCATACACTTAACAGCGTTTAATCTTCATTAGAATGACGCCTGCGTTTCGACTTCACTTCCAGCCTCTAGGCCTAAGTTTTATCCCTAACTAGACCGTGGTTTAGATAAAATAAATATCATAATAAACTACCGCAGGAATTTTTAAGCAATTTCTTTGATAGCTTAATAGAAAAGTCGTTGAAATTTTCGGTTTGTTTGTTTGTTTGTTTGTTACTGAATAAAATTTATGCAAATGACGATTTTTGAGATTTTTTTGTGTGTCAAATTCGTAAAAACAAAATTTGAGCTAATGACTTTACGGGAAAATTACATTCTAAGTTACAACTTATTGTCATTAATTTTTTACAGCAGAAAAATCAAATTTGAAGTTGCGTTTCTACATTGCGTAAATGATTTACGTCAAAAGTTTCGTTTGAAGTTACAGTAATTTTTCCCGCAATTTTTGACGAATTTTAAAAAAATTTTTTCAATTTAAAATTTTTCAATTATTGGGAAAATTATTCCAACAAGTTGTAAAACCAAAATCTTCCAAAATATTTTCCGACCTTAAAATCCACGCAATTTGAAAATTGGATAAAACGAAGACAATAAGCAAAATGGTTGGATTATGAAAATATTTTCCTGCATCCGCAAAAATCTTTCTTTACTTTTCTATTTCTTTATTGTGTTAGTTTATCAGTAGTATCGTATAAAATGGGGATTGCAATTGGTTTGGTGTTAGACTTTAAGCCCCCCCACATTTTGGACAAGTTGTAAGGCAAGCTGAGCGTTGTACACTTAAGGGAATTAAATTTTCTGCTTCAACAGGGCTTTCTGCCTTTTCCCCTTTTCCACTGGACTGTGTTAATCAAAGAGTAGTGGAATGTTAAGCTCGATGCAATAACCCGTGTTAAACTTATTTTTATACTTTTTACACAAAATACAAAACTGGACTTTAGAAATTTACCAACAGATAAACTTGTTTTAAATCACATTTACACCTAAAAAATACTCAAAATAAATCAATGTTTAATAAATTTAAGATTTTTGTTTTTTGGTATTTTGAAATTTATTGAGAAAATTTTTTTGGAGGTGAAAAAAAAATTTTTTTTGTAACTCTTTTCAAAAAAATTTTTATGTTTAAGTTTTTGGCTCATTATAGAGTTAATCTGATGGAAGTATCGCTTTTTAAAAAAAAGTTTTTTTGGTGTTTTAAAAGTGTCAAATACAGAAGGATTTTCAACCACTTAAGCTGGGTTTTTATGGGTTGGAGTTACACAACGACTTTTTTCTGGGAGTTCTTTGGAGGATAAAGATGATAAAAATAAAATTTATTATAATGTATAAAAGGTATTTAAAATTTTTTGAATTTTTTTGTAGGTATTTCTTATGGTTAAAGTTGGTGACTTTTAAGGTGATTTAAGCGTTTTAATTTTAGAGAGTTAAAGTGTGAAGTAAAATCATGCGACGGAGTAAAACGAAGTGAAGTTAGAGTAATTTTTAACGTAAATTTATGGTTTTCTTGAAATGTAAGTGAAATGTCATTTCTCACAAAAATTTTCTCCAGAAAAACAATTTGTCAAAAAACGCAAAAATTTAATCTTGACACAAAAAGCTTCGCCAGTTTTTTGTTTTACATATCAACAACTAAATTCATTGCGAAAATATTAATTTTTAAAATATTTCCCATCACTAAATTTTAGTTTCGTAAAAATTCCCAAGAAATTTCACTTTCTTCCACCGAAACGGTTTCAAAAAATACAAAAATTCAGTATAACGTAATAAATATTATCAAGTTTATACTACACGTGTCAATAATTAAATTAAACAACAAATTATTAACTTTTAAACTATTTTTCAATAACTTTAATCCTCTTTACTCAATATTTCCTACTTGACAATCTAATTTTCATCTAATAAAAATTTTTTCAAAAACCAAACTTTGATGAAAAATCAAAAATCACCAAAAAATTTCAACATATCACATCAACAACAACACCTAACACAAAATTACAAAAATATACACCACAATTTCCCCCCCCCCCCCAACCTCTAAAAAAAAATCTACATTTTCAAAAAAAAAAATCCGTAGGAAATCCTCACACAATAAAAAATATTCTCATATCCCACCATATCCTTCATCCAATTCATAAACGCAGACTTTATTAAAAATATATTCAAACATATTTATACCAATCTTAATCCGCACCCTTCAAATCACTAATCCCCCACTCGCAATCCCCCTTAATCCCCACAGTGGCGCTGTCGGCGAAAAGTCCGCTCCCCGCCTTTGTCGCTCTCCCGTGAGCCTTTCAACGAAATGGGGTTGGCGTTGCGTTTCCACGTGAAAATCAGTTGAGTTATTGAGACAAGTGACCGTCGTTGACAGGTTAAGCTAAGGCGAGTGACCTCCGATGTCGTTTATCTCTGTGCGCGTTGCATTATCTTTTATTTCTTTGGATTTTTCCGCTTTTTATTTAAGAGATGCTTTTTGTGTCTTTTCTTTTGAAGGATTTCTTTTATTGCGTAACATTTGATGTTTTGGGTTTTTTGAAGAATTTGTAGGAGGTTGGATTTTTTTTTTAATGGTTGAGGATTTTTTGTCTTTTGGTTTGGTAAAGTCAAAACAATGGTGTTTTGGTCGGAGTTTGGTATTGTTGCGGATTTGGGATTTGAGTGGAATTTAAAGATTTATTTTTGTGACAATTTTTGTAATGCTTGGTTTGTTTTTGGTAATGTAGTTGGGGAAGAGGTATTGTTTTTTTAAAAGAGATTTTTTACTTTTTTAAAGAATATTTCTGATTATGGAAAAATTTATCACATTTTCAGAGAACTCGCAAAATTTTCCATTTTTTAACAAAAAAATTTGTTATGTTTAGGCTAACAAATTGTTTCTATCTCTGAACAAGACTGAAAAAAGTTTTCATGTCTGAATAAAAATTTTTGAAACACAATTTACCTTTTTTGAACTTTTTTCTCACTTTTTTTTAAACTAATTTTTTTAATTTGTAGATATTTGAAAGAAATTTTTCGCTTTTTAAACACAATTTTTAATTTCCAAAATATAGTTTTTTATATTTTGAACAAAATTTTCATTTTTGAACAAAAAATTTTTTCACGCAACAACAAAATTCATTTTTAACAAATTTCAAATACTGGTAAATTTAAGAGAATAAATGAAAATCGTGAGTACTGAAAATTTTATTGGCAGAATTATTTAAATTTTTTCCTTCCAACTTTCTCTTTATTTCATCCAAGACAAATACCAAACTGAATTGTTTTAAATTAATGTTGTTTAACTTGCGAATTTTACACAACAGTAATACAAAAATCAACAGAAAAATTTTACTGAAATACAATTAATTTTTAATATTTACATAACCGAATTTTTTCCTCAATATTTACAATTTTCTAAAATTAACAAAACGCATATCATTAATTTTTAACAACAAACGATAGTTTAAACCAACAAAACAAAAAAACATTAACCAAAAATTCTTCTTTTTCAATATTTCAAAAATCCATCAACAAAATAAACCTAAAATTTTCTAACGTGCTCAAAACCAAATAAAAATTACAAAAATTATAAAACGAGCAAAAATTTTCGTATTTACTTTACAAATACGTTTAAAATTACTTTTTCCACTTTTTATTTTCATTTTAAAACGAGAGGGCGTTCGTTTCGTCGTAATTGAGCGGGCTTTAGCAGCTTGAGAGGTTTTTAAATCAAATTTTCAAAAATATAGCAACTTAATTTTTTTTTCCTCCTTTATATATATTTTTTTATTTCTATTTTTATTCTTTTATTTTGAGCTGCCATTCGCTATTTCGTTTCCTTTTCCACTTTACAAATAATGATAGCACTCAGAATATCATTGCTGCCTCGTCATTCGGTGATAAATTGCGGGAAATCTTCGTTGAAAAGGTTTTTATTTTGGAGAACTGAATATTTTTGGGAGTAAATTTTTTAAATTTTTTGTTGCTTATTTTTTTTTTTTTTTGGTGGGGTGAGGGAACATCGTTTTTGGTGGTGTCTTTTGGTATTGACATGTTTGAGTGATGAATTACGTTTGGGAGTTTTGGGAAAAACAAAATGTCGGATGGTTTGTAATTTTTTTTTAGGTTGAGGATTTGGGTGTTTTTTGAAGAAAAATTTGTGTTTTGCGTTGGGTTTGAAGTTTGGTAAGAAAAGAATTGAGATTTCCGCGTTTTGTTTTATATTGGGATTTTTATTGTGGTTTGGTTTGAAAAATTCAGTCACGCTGAGAAAAGATTTTTGTTGTTGAAAATATTAATTTCTAGTTGAAAAAGTTAATGTTCCAGGTGTTTAAGATCGTTGAAAAATTTGTATGAAAGTTTAAATTTTTGGGTCAAAGATTTTAATTTTAATGGAAAATTTTGTTAAAATTTTTATAAATAGAAAAATTTCCAATTTTCGTTTGTTTCTTGCAAAATTTTTCATTTTTTTTACCACGATTAAAAAGTTTATGCATAAAAAATATATTTTTTCAACAAATTATCATTTTTTCAATCAAAAAAAAAAATTTTCCGACTATAAACATAAAAAATTTCATGTTTAATATTCAAACGCAAAATTTTTCAATTTCAAAAACGAATTTGTCTAACACCTAATCGTACATTTTCCACTTTTCTAATCAAAAATTTTCTAATTTCCACAAACCAAACGAACATTTTCCCCTCAAAAAATTTCCACTCATTTCTCGCCTTAAAATTTCCAATTCACCACCCAAAAAAAAAAAAAACACTAACAAAATATCCACTTTTCAACAACAAACCTCACCTCGTCCACCATTTTACCCCTAACACCATCCTCAACCTCCAGTATTAAATTTTTGCTGTCCGCTCTTCAGATTTACCGACAACAAAATCGAGGCCATGTTGTCCCTTCCCATATTTCAAAATCTTTTTCATTAAAACTTGATACTTCGTCGCAACCCATTTGTCTTTTTTTTTCCCCTTCCCAAAAAATTTTTCTCAAATAACCCAAAAAAAAAAAAAAAAAAAAATTCGGGGTACCCGCTTTTACGTTCAACATTTTACCCATCATCCATCTGGTCGTTCGTTACCCCGTTCCCCGTTCATTATATTTTTGCGTGGGCGGAGGTTAGCGAAGAAGGAATTAGCGAATGATCTATTTACTTTGATATGAGCAAGTGCGCGTTCCGTTAGGCGTTGAAGGGGTTGTGGGTTTTAGCTTGGCGCTTTTCATTTGTAACGACAGGGAGGAACGATGGGAAATGGCGCGTTTGAAGCTGAACGTCGCGTTTGTGCAAGTGGCCAGCTGCGCGAATTAAAAGAAATGACGTGTTGTTTAGAGTTTTTTTATTTTTTTGTTGGTGGGGTTGTTAAGAGTCATCTGCAACTCTTTAATTCCTGAAAAGTAAAGGGGGGATGTTTATTGGTGGTCGTAAAAGATGGACGTTTTGAAACGAGAGAGTTGGATAATTGCGTTTAATGAGGGAGGGAAAGGGAATGGATGGAAAGATGGTGGAATTTTTGTTTTATTTTACTTTTTGGTTTTTTTTTGGTTTGGAGAATGTTTGGGAATTTTTAAGTTTTTATGTTAGGTTAGTTGTTTGGAATGTTGTATGCGAGGAGGTTTGGTTAATTTTTGTTGTTCGTGGTGAAAGGTTGAGTTATGTTGTTTGTAAATGAAATTGTTTTTGGTTTTTGAATGTTGTGTTTTAATTTAGTTTTTGTAGGTTTTTAGAATTAATTTTTAGTGTAATTTGCTCAGTTTACACTTTTTTTGGGATTTTTGTGCGGTGATTTCTGTGATTTTTTAAATTTTTTTGTGCTTAGTTTTCGCAGTTTTTTTGTGGGCGTAATTTAAAATGAAATTTTTTTTTTTTGCCAAATTTTTTAATTGGTATGTAAAATTTATAATTAACAAAAAATATTCGTTTTGTGCTCCAATTTTCAAATTTTGAAATATTAGCAAATTTTCCTCAAATTTCTGCAAATTTCCCTCAGATTTCTGCAAATTTTCCTCAGATTTCTGCAAATTTTCCTCAAATTTCTGCAAATTTTCCTCAAACTTCTGCAAATTTTCCTCAAACTTCTGCAAATTTCCCTCAGATTTCTGCAAATTTTCCTCAAATTTCTGCAAATTTTCCTCAAAATTTTTGCAAATCTTCCTCAAAATTTTTGCAAATCTTCCTCAAATTTACTCAAATTTTTTCCTCAAATTTTTGCAAAATCTCCTCCAATTCACTCAACTTTTTCTTGTAAATTTTGCAACTTTTTTCACATTTTTTACACTCCAAACTCCAACTTCCTCTTCACCTTTTTACCTACTTTTTTTTAACCCACTTAAAAAACCCCTTATAATCACCAATTAATCCCAGATTAATAACAAACCCAACTATTGGATTACCAAAAACTCAAAAAATTAAAAATCAACAAAGAGGATTAAACTCACCATACCCAACAACATCTTCAACTGTATCTAATCCAGTTTCCTTAAAAACAAACCCAACACTAAACCCAACCTCAAAAATTAAAAAACCAAAAAACACAACACATTATTAAAAATCAGGAAAATGGGATTAACTCGCATAATCCAACAACTATATCTAACAATTCTTAATTCCCTTTCCCTCCAACCAAAAAAAAAACCAAAATCTCAATTATTAAATATTAATACAAAACGGAAGCCCGCCTTTTAGTGACGTCATTCTACATTTTCACCATCGTGTTATGTCAATGTTGTCTTTTAGTTGAGGTGACCTAATTAAAGAGACTCGTGGGCGTGTGTGCGTTATAATGTGGGTGGTGTGTTGATATTTATAATAGATACACAAAACAAAGTTACGTATACTAAAATACACCATAAACAAAAAATAACATTCATTACATAAATTTTACCCAACCTGACATTACGCATATAAAAAATTTATTTATGAATTTCAGGGTAAATCCAATTTTCACTACAAAAACCATTTCAAATTTACTTCATTACAACAATATTTTGTAGAAAGTGACAAGTTTCCAATTACCAACTTCTTTTTCTACATTATTCTTACCCATCTTTTGTGTGGTCATCTTCTGCTGGTGACCATTAGGCTATTGCATGTCAGTCAACATTGACGAGAGCTAATACAACTGAAGGTTGTTGACCACAGGAAAAGTGTGATATCCAATACCAAAAAAAAAAATCCTTTTTCATCCTTTTTTTTTTCTTTTTTTTCCTATTTTTGTGGAATGGATATTTATATATATTTTTTCTTCTTGGACCAAATCAAAACTCAACTTCTGATCGTGATCACGTCCTACGGTTTGGATTTAGTGTTCTTCCACAATTTTTTTTTCTGCCTTATATCTTTATTTCTTTTTTTTATTTTACTTTTTCTTCTCATTTTTTCTTTCTTTTTTACCTCAGGCAAGTTATGCTTTTTTTTTTTTTTTTTTTCTTCTTCCATGTCTTTTCATTCTCCTTGGGTGATATCAGTGATGTCCATTTTCATTGCTCTATGGAGACTCATTGCAAGTGTGAGATGTGTCTCTTCTTTTCTGATATCACCAACCACATGTTAAAGTTTGTCTTTTATATATAATATAATTTTTTTCTACTTTGTTTTTGCTTTTTCTCCAAAAAAAAAAAAATCTTCAGTAAAGTTTGCAGTAATTACATAACACAACAAATTAGTTTAAATTTTAAATTTTAATTTCAAATATTTTTTTTTTCTAATTTTTTAATAATAATTTTTGAAAAATTTATCACCAAAATAATTACAAAAATAAAAAGTGTGTTATCTCGGGTGCAACACACTGCAACTAATTATTGATGCATTTTCCACGCGCGGGAAAGCGATAAAAAAATCATTAAAAAAATATTTGTTTATTTTTTTTAATGACATATAGATTTTATGAAATTTTTAACACTCTTTGTAAATAACACACTCCACTTCTTAAACCTTAATTCAATTACATTTTGTGGTTCTGATAATGTCTAAATGTATTTCGGAGAAAAAAGGGAGGGCATGGAATGATGTAATATATTATCCCACTTTTTCCTTTTCCCTGCTCTTTTTTTCTTCTTATTCCATTTGGTTAATGCAATGCAAAGAAGAATGCAAAAAGGTCATTTGTTGTTTTTTCTTTTCTTTTTGCTTTAAGGTAACACACACCACCATTTTTTTTTTTCATTCTTTTCTTCTGCTTTTTTGTTTAATGTATCATTTGTAACAAGAGATCTGGAATAGGATTAAATTTTTAATAATAATAATTTTCAACATAATCTCGTTAATTTAGGAGTAAATAATTATGAAGCATGTTGTATATTGTTTCATAAGCAAAAATTAATATTGTTGGGTTGCTTGTTTACGCTCAGTTTAACTCTTCGGTTTTAAGCTACCTCGACAAGCGAGGTTTAAGCTTAGGGCAGGTAAAGTCAGAGTTTTAATTAATAAACGTGTAATTTTTGTTTGTGTTGACTAACTGCATGTTTATTCTGATTTTACAGCATTGTTTACAATTCAATTTAACATAACCATGCGACAGAAGTATTGCTGCACAACAAAGCGATCATATTGTTGCGACTTGCGTGATTATTGAGAAAGTTTAAAATAGGGAATAGTTAAACAGATTGCGGTCAACTAACATTCAACATTACAGAATAAAAGAGAAAATGTCAATTTGTGTTTAGGGATTAACAGATGATCAATTTAAGTAAAACTAACCGTTATAAAGGTTTGTTTAACGACTGCCAATATCTGCCACCAAGGTACTATCTTTAACAATGACCTAGTTACATCAGGAAACAGATGTATAACATTATTTTTTGTTAAACATAATTGGTCACTGTTAATGGTAAATCAATAGAAGATATCTTGAGATTATGGTGATTCAGGATGCATTATCCAAATCTAGTTGTACGATCCTAACTGCAGAAATCTAACAATTGAGATTAAACCATCCGAGGTGATATTACAGGGTTCCAGGATAGCCTACGGCTATCAAGGACAGAGACAATCGGTACACTAGCCTTTATTGACCTTGGATGACAAAGAAAATAGAGTGAATGCTCGTTTGTTCGTTGGTTTAAAGCTGGTTCACATGGATTGCAGTTTGTAAGGCTTTTGTGTTTGTGTGTAATTCGTCAGTTTTGTGTCACAAGTTGTTTTTTTAGTGGTAATTTCTGTTGCCTTCTCTTTTTATTCTTTTTAACTTTGGTAAATTAGGTTGTGTAAAAGGTCAGGTGGGCTTTTTGTCTCTGGAATATAGTGTAAGGTTCCCGGGAGAGTTGATGGTGTTGTAGCCACTGCGAAGGCAATTTTGTGTTGTATTTTAAAAGGTATTGTTGATACTTGGAAATGCTTTAAAAAGTTTTTAATATTTTTTAGTGGATTTTGGTGCAATTTTGACACATTTACGAAATTACTGCCCTCGTTTTTGAGAAATTCTGGAACGGGTAAGAAATGTTATGGACAATTTAAGACATTCTACAACGTGTAATTTGTTTTTTCAGACGTAATTTGTAACATTATCCGTTGTACAAAACATTTACTACACATACATTAAACACAATTTAGTAACAAGAATTATCATCAGTTAGCAAAACTGACAAAAAATAATAAATACTGAAAGATGTACAAAATATACATTACCCTAAGAAAATAAAACCCAAGGACAAATGTAAAAAACCCACACGAAGTTGACCACCCATCAAAACCCTCGGGGTGACTAAACTGCAACCAAGGTCTCGATAACAATGTTTGTTTTTTGAGATTTTCCACTGCTTTTAACAATAATAAAATTTGCTTTTTAACAATACTGTGAAACATTTTTAACAATGCTGTGAAATGTTTTTAACAATGTTTTTAACAATGTTTTTAACAATACTGTGAAATGTTTTTAACAATGTTTTTAACAATGTTTTTAACAATACTGTGAAACATTTTTAACAATGCTGTGAAATATTTTTAACAATGTTTTTAACAATGTTTTTAACAATGTTTTCAACAATACTGTGAAACATTTTTAACAATGCTGTGAAATATTTTTAACAATGTTTTTAACAATAACTTACCACAACTGGGTTTCAACAATTCAGTAGAGAAGTAAATCTTTTTGTTATCGTTAATTTAAATCACGTTTTGAGTCTACAATTGCAGATTAAAGGAATGCAACGCATGCGTGAATGGATTACTGTTAAGTCCAAGGTGTTAAACAGTGGTGAGAAAAACGTGTTAAGAGATTAAGTTAGTGTAATTTTTTTTTTCTCTAGGGAAGAAAGAGTGAAGGGAATGCTGCGTGTGTTTTTGTACATCATTTGCTTCAACGAAAATGATTTCTCTCGAGAGTTTTATCCAACGTCATTGTGGCGGTGTAATATCGTATACGGTGATGATATTACAAGAAATTCATTTTGTTTTTTTGGGGAGATTTTTTTTCCGTCTTTATTTTCATCTAGTTTTTCTTTCATTTAATATTTTCGCTGTTAGTTTTTGCGGAAGTGATGAAAAAAAAGGTGAAAATTATCTTAAATTTAATTTTTTGAGGAGTTTTTGTGAGGGAAAATACGAAAAGTTTAAGATTGAAATATTTCTTAATTTTCTTTGGGTTTTTAATTATTTTGAAGATAAATATCGTAGTTTGATTTAGCGGTTTCACTCGTGAAATATTAATTCTAACGTTGGTATTTCTATTTGAACCTTAATCTGACTTTGAGAAATTAAGTCGTTAATTTATCTCAGTCAATTCCCAACCCCTTTAAGGAATTAATCAAGGAAAATAAAAAGGAAAACAACCTTAACCGAGTACACCTTAGTCGGGGAGGTTAAACTGAATGCGAGAGAGAGTACAAGTATAAAGAGTATTAATAATTTAGATTCGGTTTAAAAAGAGGAGAAAATTTAGTGAAGTTGGATATCCTTAAAAAATTTAGAATATTTAGAAACGTTTTTTGATGTCTGTGCAATTGTGGGAAAAGTTTTAAGAGTTTATGGTTGAAAAATCATTAAAGTTGGTTGTAAAGGTAATGTTCATTCTTGCGAAAGATTGAAAATTGGTGGAAATTTTTGGAATTTCAAGGGTGAAAGAAAAATTTCAGGAAAAATAATAGAAAATTTGTTAAAATTTCTGAAATTTATTGAAAATGTTGAAAATTAAATATAAAATTATTTGAAAACAATTAATAAAACTCTAAAATCCACTAAAAAAAGTAAAATTTAGCACCAAAAAAACAAAATTCCAATAAAAAATACAAAAAATTTCATTAAAACCCGTTAAAATAAATCACAACCTTTTAACAAACTCCAAAACCCAGTTCTTCAACAAGATAATTTTTGACCAGAAGCCAAAAAAAAAATTTTCACAGCGGTTTTCCACCAAAAAAAAATTTTTTTTGGTGAAATATCGACACCCATTATAGCTTTAGACTTTTTGGGGGAAGAGTAAAACTTTGTTCGATGTTTGTTGAAAGAAACGATCAAGTTAAATGCGTAAATCTTTGTCTTCCTCCAATCAATAACTAAGACGATGAGGGGAATTGGTTCGCATCTCTTTTCGGGGGTTTTGCATATCTCACCTCGCCAGGGGAGACATTGCGAGTCTTATATATTATTTTTTATGGTTTTTATTTTTATTTTTATAGTAAAACTCGTTCGTCATTAATTTTTTTTTTCTTTTGAAGTACGTATCTAAGGGGGAAAAAAGGGAAATTTATATGTATACATAATGGAGCTTTATCCATCGAATTCCAATTTTCTCACCGAAGTTTTGGTTTTTTGTCGTAAATCTTTTTGCGTTTTGTCAAGTTCAGATTTTTTTTCAATGAATTTTAATATTCTTACTATATTTTTCAATTTTTCTATCAACATTTCAAGTTTTTTCAACTAAAATTCTAAATTTTTCAACCAAAATTAAAAAAATTTTCAAAGCAAATCCTCAATTTTTCAAAAACTATTCCAATATTTTACCAAAATTTCAGTTTTTCTACCTTATTATCAAATTTTTTCAGCATAATATTCAATTTTTCCAACTAAATTTCCAATTTTTTTCCAACCAAAATTTTTCACTTTTCCAAAATTTCAAATTTTCCAACCAAATTTTTCAATTTTTAGTCTTTCCATTTACTTTTCCCACCAGTTTCTCATTTTCCAACCAACTTTCAATTCTCCTTAAAAATAAATTTCTTCTACTTCCAATTTTCATCTTCACTTCCAATTTTCATCTTCACTTCCAATTTTCAATCTTCTCCAAAATTTTCAATTTTCTCTCACTCCTCTCTTCAAATACCACTCCACCAATTTCCACCTCATCTTCAACCTTCCAATTTTTTCCCCAACTCTCAACCATCTCTGTTATTCTTCAAAACACTAAACGACGAACTAGATTTCTCTCTTCTCAAGAATTGAATTCTTGACACGGTTTTTACTCGTGACGATGAGATTGGACGCGAGTGATAACGCTGGGGTCCAATTTGGAAAACGCACCGGTTTAATCTCAACAGCTCAAGGGGTGGGGTCACGGGTTCTTCCCGGGGGGCCAGGGGCCTTGGGTCTTATAAAACTGTTGAAAGCAGCGAGTCTAACATTCATTGACGTGATCCCAGTAGTAAGGGCAATGGGGCCATCAAGGGACAGGTAGGACTAATTGAGAAGGAAGCTTTTCCCAGCGTCTCTTCAAACATTAGGTGTTGAATAGAAAAGGGAGGGGGAGAAAAGTTGAGTGGTTGACCACTGTCCACTATTGAGGGCATCGTAAAGAGAGGGAAAATTTTGGTGCGTAGTTTGGCCAGAGTTTTGAAGGGAGTTGTTGGATTTAAGATGTTTTTATAGCGTTTAGTGAATGGTTGTTTTTGAGGTGGGATGTTGAGATGAGGATGCTGGACGACGTAAAATGGCTGACTAGGGATGCGATGAATGTGGAGAATGATGTTTTAGATTTTTTTTGAAAATGGGGTCAAAATTTTTTGAGATAATGACTAAATTTTAGCCGGATTTTTGGAGTTTGGATTTTCGGACTTTTAAAAATACAAAAAATTTTAAATATGTATTTTTATGTAACAAAAATTAATTTACTGAAATTTGATATTTCAACATTTTGACCAAATTTTAGCCGGATTTTTGGAGTTCGGATTTTCGGTTTTTTACTGTACATAAAAATTTTAAATATATATTTTTATGTAACAAAAATTAATTTACTGAAATTTGATATTTCAACATTTTGACCAAATTTTAGCCGGATTTTTGG
>JAQIWS010000206.1:0-36106 GCA_034696085.1 Stigmatogaster subterranea | reverse complement strand
TTACATTGTTGTATGCATTGTTTACATTGTTGTATGCATTGTTTACATTGTTGTATGCATTGTTTACATTGTTGTATACATTGTTTACATTGTTGTACACATTGTTGTTGAATGCATTGTACATATTTTTTATATTGTTGTGTACATTGTTCATTTCAGGTTTTCACCATGGATATTTCCCGACAACTCGACACCTACGAAGTCGAGTATCACGTCCTTCAAGAAGAAATGTTCACCACTCCCTTACGTTCGTCTTCCGCAGATTCCGAAACAGTCCAACGTCTCGAAACGACAAATTGGACTCTTAAACGAGAAAACTCCGAACTCCAAGAACAACTCGAAGCCGCTCACGCCACTATTCATAATCTCGAATCCTTAATGTCGACGTACCAGACGAATATAAGTCATCTCGAAACTCGCGTTCGAGAACTCGAATTAGATAGACTTAGTTTGAAGAAGAGTGTCGAAAGTTTACGACATCGAATCCCTGAAATCGATTGTTCCGATTTAGTTTTAGAGTGTAGTGGAATTGAGTCGTCGCCGATGAGTTCTCGTCGCGCGAGATCACGGAATGAGGACGTTGATGCGGAAGTGACGCATTTGACGTCGACCATGTCGTTTAGTAATGGAGCTGCAAAGTTTTTGCGAGGGCGACATACGAGTGGGGATAGTTCGTTGAGTTTAAGTAATAGTCCGATTTTAGAATGATTGGATTAAGGGAGGATTAGGATTAGTTTACGAAAATAATTTTTGGTGAAGAGTTTGTACAAAAACTTAAGAAAGCTGAAAAAGAGTTGAAGTGAAAAGGAAGGATGTAGGAGAATGTGGCGGATTAGTGGAGGATTAGGATTAGTAAAAAATAATTTTTGTGAGGTTTTTCAGTTAAACACTTTACAGATCGGAAAAATCGAAATAAATAAGGATTAGGTAGAATGTCGATGTATTAACGATGGATTATGCTCAGTCGGCGATAAGTTCTTCTTGTAAATTGGGAGTTTTCTTGGAGAAAATGTGAAAAATAAGACGGTCGTATTGAGAAAGGATTAGCCTTAATTTTGAATTTTTTTCTGTTAATATACAGTTTTAGATCCTGATTTTGGTGAAAACGTGAATATATTAAATAATAATGTGGTCAGATTATGCTAAGGATTAACGTGGATTAGGCTTAGCTGTGAAACTTTTCTTCTAATCTACTTTTTTTGATGATTTTGGTAAAGAAATGAAAATATTATATTATTGTGTGTTTGGATTAGACACAGGATTAACAAGGATTAGGCCTGGTTTATACGCCAATTTTGTTCTCTATTATCTTTAAGTTTTTGACGATTACATTGGAAACAAAATGAAAAAAAAGGTTAAGATCGGATTAGAATCTAGTCACTAACATTGCGGAAAAACGGATTAATTCTGAAAAATCACAATCCTTTCTTTTAGATTTTCTATTTGAAAGATCTGTTGTATAACTTTTTTGTATATTTCTTGATTAACGGATTAATTTAACACTTATTCCAGAAATTACCAATTATAAATAGATTTATTATAATTTAATCAAGAATTTTTTGTTATCCAAGTTAAATACGGATTATCTCCTATGCAGCTAAACCTAGATTTACTTACTTAAAAAAATATAATTTAGGATTTAATTTCAAAACTAACCAAAAAGTGCCTCGAATTTTTGTCCTATATTCCGCTCTACCTAAAAACAAACTATTTAACTGCCTTCCATTTTAAAAAACCAAATACCGAAAAAAAACAAAATGTCCGACTAAACCATTTATTAAAAAAAATTTAACAATTTAAAAAAATTTCAGCTTTTGTGATTTAAAAATCTTTGACTAACTAATCTTTTATTTCTAAGTGTGATTTCGATGTTATTACAAAAATATAATAAAAATATTTAATATTAATATTATAATAATAAAAGTGAATATTTGGTGCCAAGTGCAAATAATGTGAAATATTGTATGATATATGCAAATTTATTTTGTTATTTGGATTTAAGATTAAGATTTTTGCCATTGAGTGCAATTTGAAAAAGTTTGCAAAATAAGAAATTTTTTCTCGTCTTGTTTTAGTTGATTTTTTCGTGCCTTTGTTATTGATGATTAAATGTTATTAAGATTACTACTATTATTATTATTATTATTAATAAAAAGAAAATATGTGATGATATGATAATAATAAATATGGATTATAAAAGTATTTGGTTTTGGGTTTTATTTTTTGAGTGGTGAATTTGGTGATTAAGAATTTTGACTGGGTTGAAGAATAAGATTCTGGTGGAAAGTTTTCTGTGAATTTTTCAACTATTGGTAAATTTTTAGCAATCTTTCGCATTTTCCAACAATTTTCATTGTTCATTTAATTATTTTCAATAAAATTTTCTACACATTTCAGCAATTTCTCTCCAATACTGAATACTGAATATTTTCATGTTATTTTTCCACCAATTTTTCTTCTAATTAAAATTTTTCACTTTCAATAATTTTTCTTACAAATTCCCAATAATTCTCCAAATATTCTAATCCTCTTTCATCAATTTTTATCTTATTTAAACCAAGAATTCCTGATTTTCCAACCATTTTGTCAAATTTTCCAACCATTTTTCCCAGTTTTTCAACTACTTTGCCCAGTTTTCCTACCATTTTGCCGAGTTTCCCAATTATTTTTCCACTTTTCCAACCACTTTTCAACAATTCTTCCAGTTTCCATACATTTTTCAAAAAAATTTCCTATTTTTCATTCATTTTCAATTCAACAATTTTTCCCTTTTTTCACTCATTTTCAACGCTCTAAACCTTACTTCGCTCACCTTTTTCACACTTATCACTATAAAACATTCCCAACTTTCCATTAACACGTCCAACACTTTTCCTTCACTTTCAACATTTTTCCAAGCTCTTCATTCACTTTCCACCAACGTCCGCATTTCACTAATTTTTCCTACTGTCGTCACATTTTTCATTTTTTTTTGTTATTCAATCATTTCTCTCATTTTCGGATGCTTTGTCTTTCTGTTCCGACATCTTCGTATTTCGGCGCAAACATAAAAGTTTCTGAATTCAAAAATTCGCAACACGCGTTACGATAAATCAGGAAACCAACGAGACATTTTTATTACGCCTTCAAACTTATTGCAAATTTAGGCAAAAATTTTCTATTTTTCTTTTCACTTTTTAAAATTACGATTTCCATCAACGAAATCTCGTCAAGAAAATACAAAAAGCGCTCCGTACTCTGCGGTTAATAAATTATTTTTACGTTTGCGGTTTATTTTTATCTTTTTAATGAAAAGATTCAAAGAACGAGAAAAACAAACTTGGAAATGAAATATTGGAATTGTGGTTGGCGGAATGACGTCAATTGGAGAACGTTGGTTGAAACTAGTGATGTAGTAAGTTGTGAAGGATTTGACGTCACTGATAAAGAAATTTGAAAATTGGTGTTAAGAAGTGGAAGCTGTGTGTGAGATTGAGAAATTTGGAATATAGTGAAAATATTATAGAAGAGAGTGGTAGGAAAATGAAAAATGGAATTAAAAGTTTTCCGAAAAAAAATGAAAAGTCGAAATATTGGAAAAATTGGAAAAATTGGAAAAATTGGAAATATTTGAATTTTGGAGATTTTGAAAGTTTTAAGCATGGAAATTGGAAAAATTTTGTAACAAGGAAAATTGGAAAAAAAATTTAATATGGAAAATTGGAAAAAAAAATTTAGTGTGGAAAATTGGAAAAAAAAAGTTAATATGGAAAATTGGAAAAATAAATTTAGTGTGGAAAATTGGAAAAATAAATTTAGTGTGGAAAATTGGAAAAAAAAAGTTATTATGGAAAATTGGAAAAAAAAATTTAGTGTGGAAAATTGGAAAAAAAAAGTTATTATGGAAAATTGGAAAAAAAAAATTTAGTGTGGAAAATTGGAAAAAAAATTTATTATGGAAAATTAGAAAATTGGAAAATTGGAAAATGTGGGAAATATGGAAATATGGAAACCTGAGCAAATTGAAAAATGTAAAGTGTGGCAATTTTAAAACATGGATCACGAAAAAAAAATTCGTACACTTAAAAATCATTCAATTATTTAAACGATGATACTGTATTGGAAAATTTGAGAATTTGAGCAAATTGAAAAATCTGAAATTTGATCATTATGAAATCAACAGATATAAACAAGTAGAAATTTGATCATTATGACATTGACAAATGTAAACAAATATTGAAATTAAGTAATTTAACAAATTATAAATAGAAACTCTCTGGACTTTGACAATTTGGAAATTAGAGAAATTACAAAATTAGAAACTCCAAAAATCAAACTAATTGATAACATCACGAGTCCTTGAAATTTTCCACACAATAAACTCCACAAGATTAAAAAATTAACAATCTTGGAACTTTCAAAACTCTCTTTAAAAATGAAAATTACACTAAAATCCATTTAACACTTCAAACACTTAAGTTGCCTTTCAAAAATGGATGACGTCATGGGTATCACTAAAGGAAGATAAAACGAAGACTACTTTCCCGCGGCAAAATGTGTAAAAGGGTTGTTGATTGCAGGTTGAAAATTGTGTCTAAACACGTTCGCTTATCTGATGCCGTGTCACGTCTAACGTGGAATTAAATCTCTAAATTACCCTTTCGTCCGCTATTAACGTCACGAACCAATATCGCTCCATTTTTTACGCCTCGACGTCATTTTCATTTTGTAAATGATATTGGTGCAAGTGAAAATTGGGAGTTTCGAAATTTTAATTCCTGAGGAATTTTGAGAAATTAGACGGTTTATTGGAATTTGATTAGTTTGAAAAATTAAAAATTTGGTTGGGTGAAAATTGGACATTGAAAAATTAGTTCAAGTATTAAAAATTTGAAAATTTTGAAAAATTTAGAAATTAGAAAATTTAAAAGTTTGTAAAGTATGGAAATTTGAAAAATTCGGAAAAATTGGAAAAAGTTGGAAAAATTTAAAAACTTTTAAATATTGGAAAATTGGAAAAATTGAAAAATTGGAAAAATTGAAAAATTGGAAAAATTGAAAAATTGGAAAAATTGAAAAATTGGAAAAATTAAAAAATTGGAAAAATTGAAAAATTGGAAAAATTGAAAAATTGGAAAAATTGAAAAATTGGAAAATTGGAAAAAAATTGAAAATTTGAAACCGTTGAAAAAATTAGAAACTTGAAAAACATTTGAAAAACTGAAAATTACAAATTTAGAAACAATTAAAAAATAACAACTGTTAACAATAAGTACAATACGTAATCGAAAATTCAAAATTTAAAAAATTTTAAATTCATAAAAAAAAATAACCGGAAGTTATAAAGTAAACGGAAATAGAAAATATGGAAAATATTTCACGAAACATGAATTTATCTAACCCCCAAAAATCACTCAACAAACGTCACGCTCACTCCCAATCCACAATCAATCACAACATCAACTGACGTCATTTGATTATTCCAAATCACCCACAATCCACCTCCAAACTCTAAACCAATTTTCCACATATTCCACCCTACACACACTTTTATTTATTTTGTTTACTTTATTTATTATTTTATTCTTTTTTATTAGTGGGTGTGTCATTTTCTTGGGTGTGGTCAGTGCCCGGATGTTGGGTGTGGTCCCGGGCTTCATCAATATGGCCGACACACAAAGAACAAGGAGAACGAGGCGTCGACTCAAACAAACTTTTCACGACGATCTCGCCTCGAGACAACCGAAATCACCATCGGAAATCAAATGTGAATCGACAACTGTCGACGACGAACACGCGACACCGCCACACGGTAAGGATTAAGTGAGGATTTGGTATATTAATCGCCGCGGTCAAAGCACGAGCGGCCTTGAAATTTTATGCCGGAGAAAGCGATAGGGAGACGGCGAGGTGAATGAGGAGACCGCGGTCGCCACACGTGGTCAGTAGCGGAGAAAGGAGGTTGGATTTTGGAATTGTGATTTTGGTGTTTATTTTGGAAATGGTGGATGAGTGATAATTTATATTTTTTTTTGGATGTTATTTTTTTTTAGTGGAATTTTTTGGAAATTTTATCTAAATTTTTAAAAATTAAGAAAAGTTTTAAAAATAAGAGAAATTTTTGTTAAGTTATTTCGAAAAAAGTGCAAATTTTTTCCAAAAATTGAAAAGTTCGTTGAAAAATTTTTTGAAAATATTGTAGAAAATTTTCCAAACTTATCACGACAAATTACGAAAAAAAAAATATTTTGTTCAAAAACTTAAAAAAAAATTTTCAACACTTTTCTAATTTTTTTTTTTTTTTACTTTTTCCTTTTACAAAATAAAAATGGCGGAAATAGTTTTCGTTACCCTTTTATTACGATTTTTTGTGCTTTGTAACGACAGATGCGCTGTAATTACAATAATAAAAGAATTTTTAACGAACAAAATAACACAAAAAAGGAGTATAAATAATTCTGAACTGGATTTAAAGAAAAATAAAGCTTAAAATGTGTTTAATAAAAATCAAATGATAAGGTGTATTTTTGTAAGGGTTAATTCTCTGTACTTGAACGATAAAAATTTTCTGTTGAATTGTCAGAGTTGATAAGGATTAAATATTGGATATTGAATATTATAAAGAAAATGGAAAGTTTAGATTTTCATGGTGGAAAGAAAATGAAAAGCTGAAAATTTATAAAAAAATTTCCAGTTTGCAACAGTTATTATAAATTTTCCAAGTTTTCACTGAGCTTGGAAATAGTTGAAAATGTTCCAAAAAGGTGAAAATTTTTGAAGAAAAAAAAAGTTGAAAAAATTGAAAATTTCAAGTTCAAACTCAAAATTTCCAAAATTTCCAACTTTCCACATTAATAAATTACAAATCTTAATCCTGACAACAAAATCACAAACACCTTACATTTTAAATATCATCAAAACCCAACGCCTTAAAACATTAACTTCATCTAACGACATGTGACTAAACATTTTTCAACCCTATACACCAAATTACGACGCTATCACATTTCAATCTCACCCAAAACATGTCAGAGCGCTTTAATTTCACAAAGTAAAAATATTTTGTATATTTTAATAATTTTATATAATAAAATATTTGGTATAAAAATCTAGGTGAAGAGTGAGTGTTATTGGATGAGTTTAGGCGCGAAGGATAATCTGTCGTTTCCTGTGGAGAATTCCATTGTGAATTGTGAGGGTGTTTTTAAGGGTGGGGCATCTGGGTGTGAACCATAAACAGGTTGTTGTCCCTTTTGCCTACCAATGTCACGGTTAAAGACAAGTTGTAAAGTTGTGGGGCTTGTGGCTTGGATATCCGCCATTTTGGTTTTTTTTAAATATTGCTTTTTGCTGGTTTTTGAAATTTTTGGATTTTTTGGAAGATAATTTTATTTTTGTGGTACCGGTAGTGAAAAGTGGATTAAAGTTGGATTAATTAGGTGGGGATAATTTTTGGAAAATTTTTGGTAAAAAATGTAGTTATTTTGTTTTTTACTAAAATTTCACAAATTTTGCATTTTCCCAAGTTTTACAAAAAAAATTGGATTTTTTACATTTTTTTTCCAATTTTCACAAAAAATTTTCACATTTTCAACAAAATTTTGCCGAATTTCAAAAAATTTGCAAAATTTCGTAAAATTATTTTACAAATTTTCGACTTTGTACCAAAATATTCTCAAATTTTTTATACTACTTTTGACTTACATCAAAATTTTCTAAATTTTTTAACTTTGCACCCAAAACTTACTACAACTTCCCTAACCAAATTTTCCAATTTCCCGCAACTTTTCATCAAACTTTTCACCACAAAAAACGTTTCTCCTACCTTTGCTCCATTCTCTCTTCCATCTCTTCATTTAAATTTTAATTAACTTTCCCCCCTTTTTATTTTATCTTCATGATAATAAAAATTAAAACCAAATTAAAAAACCCCAACCCTTTCTTCGTCTGCCAGCAGGTGCGATTATTAACATCCTTTTGCACCTGTTCGGGGCGGTGGCCAGGTGTGTCTTAGATGGTGGGGGTTTTTCTTTTTCGGTTTCTTCTTTGTGGCAAGATCCGCCAGACGTTGTCTCGGCTCGGATATTTTCACGTGGATTTATTTTTGTGTTTTTTGGTACTTTTTTAGCCCAGACGCCGACTGATCAACCCGAGAGCCCGTGTCCAGCGTTGCAAGTTCGATCTGACGTTGAGTGAGTAAAGTTTTTATTTATTTCGTATTTTGTGGTTGTATATATAGGATTACAATTATAGTAGCAGGTATTGTATTACAGGTATTACAGGTATTGTATTTTTTTTGGTGAGTTTGTGTTGAATTTTGATGCATTTTTTCTTGAATTTTTAAGAAGTTTTGTGGAATTTTTGGTGAAATTTTGGTGAATTTTGATCAATTTTTGATGAAAATCGTTGAATTTTTGTAGAAATTTCGTTGAATTTTTGCAGAAATTTTATTGCACTTTTGTTGCATTTTAATAAAATTTCTTCAAAAATTCGTCAAAATTCAACAGAATTCTTCAAAAATTCAATAAAATTGACGAATTTTTGTGCAATATTTTGAGTAAAATTTTTTTTTAATTTTTTATAAAATTTTGAATAATTTTTCAGACAGTTTAAAATTCTCCTGGCAGACATGTAATTATTTTTTGTCAATTTCATACATTTTTAAAATTTAAATTTTTCTCTAATTTTTCTCTCTTCAACGTCAAAATTCCGTTTAGCAATTTTTTATCATCATCATCTCGTTTTAAATCTACATTGCAAATACTCGAACACACGTCATAATGCACATCCCTTGACGTAACGCAGAATAAAATTCACTTAAAGTTAACGACCTTCATTAAAAACGTCTATCGACGCACGTGGGAACCATTAAAATATCAAACTGTACAACGCACCAAAAAAACCACGTCATACTTTTTTTTGCTAAAACGTCAAAAATATAAAATTACGTCGTAATATTTGTACATCGATATTATTTGTGAAAATTGTGGAATTTTTTTGAAATATGTTTTGTATTAAATTTCGATATTTGTGAAAATTGTAAACTTTTGTACCGTAATTTTTTTGTTAAATTTTAGACATTTTTGTACTAATTTTAGACAATTTAAAGCAAATTTTAGAAATTTTAAAGCTAATTTTAGACAATTTTTAGCTAATTTTAGACAATTTAAAGCCAATTTTAGACGTTTTAAAGCTAATTTTAGACAATTTTTAGCTAATTTTAGACATTTTTCAGTCAACTTAAGACATTTTAAAACAAATTTTAGACATTTTTTAAGTGACTGAAACTTTTTTAAAGTTTTAGACATTACAGACAAATTTCGAATAATTTTTTGACTGTAATTTTAGACATTTTAAAATAATTTTTATCCAACATGGCGTGGTTGTTACACATTTTAAACACTTTTTAAACATTCTACTAAAATTTCAGACAATCTAAACAAAATTTAGACATTTTAAAAGCAAATTCTACACCCTTTAAACAACTACAAAAAAACCGTAACTTTATTTTTATTTCTGGCACTTTAAAAACTACGCACCTTAAAAAAAAATAGTTCCGGCAAACGTACCAAAAAAAACACAAAAATACATTCTACAAAAAAAAATATAAAAAAAGAAAAAAAAAGTATTTCTGTGAATTAGCGATAGCGTGAAAAGCGTCCCCGTCCCGTACCTGGGTCGGCCACGCCCTGTCCCTGCCTCGTGCGGCGTGGCACCGAGCCAGTCTCCGGTTGCACGCGCCGTTGCGTAATCTCAGGCACCAGGCACGGGCGACAGCAACAGATAAACTTAAACCACTTCAACTGCCAAACCTCTGTTTCTCGTCTAATGGCGGACTTAAAAAAAATTAAGAGGAGTAAAAAAAATTCTTTAGAAGAAAATGTTGGAAAAGTTTGGAAATTTTTTGGAAAATTTTTTGGTTGTTGTGAGTTAGGGGAATTTTTGAGTGTAGGATTTGGTTTAAGGTTTGTAGGAAAAATTTAAGAAATTTAATGAAAAATCAGCCAATTTTGTAGAAAATTCAATGAAAATTTAAAAATTTCAGGAAATTCAGAGGAAATTCAGAAATTTCAGTGGGAATTCAATGAAACTTTAGTGGAAATTCGGAAACTTTAGTGGAAATTCGGAAAATTTAATGAAAATTTAATGAAAATTTAATGAAAATTTAATCAAAATTCAATGAAAATTCAATGAAAATTCAACGAAAATTTAACCAGAATTATGAAAACTTAATAAAAATTCACTAAAAATCCAACGACTATTGATAAGAAATTCAATAAATATTCAATAACAATTCACGAAAAAAATAAACAAATTTTTGCACAAATTTCCACGAAAACAAAAAAAAACTCACTCAAAATTTAACGAACAAAACCAACAAATTAACCAAACCTTCAACAACAACAACTTCAAAATTCCAAACAATCCAACAACCATAACAAAACAACAACCTCCACCAAACACAAAACCTCACTCAACCTATCTCACCCTTTAATCAACACCAATCAATAACATTTCACTTAATTTATTTTTTTCCAACACTATTTTAAAACTGCACTTTTTTCCCTTACCACATATATTTTTATTTATTTTGATTACATCGTATTAATGATGAGCAGAGGTTATTTTTCTTTTTAATCTCTTTTTGTTGGATCGTGTTGGGATTTGGGGCCGTGAGACTCGTCAAACGAGCCATTCACGTGGAAATGAGTCTCCGATCTTAAACCCCGGGCAAGGGAGGAGCTCTTTCTCCCTCACTCCACATTTTTCTTCTTCGTCGTCTCCTCCTTTTCTTTTTTCTTTTTTTTTGGTTCTTGGCGTGAGACGTCTCCTTTTCCTTCCTGTCTTTTTTTTTTTTTTTTTTGTAATTTTTTTAATTAACTTTTTTGGTCTTTTTTAAAAATTTTGGAATTTTTTGGAACTTTTTGGAATTAAAAAAAAAAGGTTGGGTTTAGTTTTGGGTGCGATGGGTGTGTTTGAAGGTATTGGTGATTGAATTTATGTTGAATTGTAAGAGGATTAAAAGGAAAAAGTTAAAATTTTTTTCGTGATTTAAAAATATTTTTAACTTTGCATTTTTATTTTTTTAATGACTTTTTTTAAAAAAATTTTTGACATGTAGATTTTTTTTTAAATGTAAATTTAACCGAAATTAAAATGATATTATTTTTGAGTTTCGTGAAATTTTTGGCATTTTGAATTTTGGTAAAATTTAAAAAATTTGTGAAATGAATTTTAATTGAATGTTTGAATTTAGAAAAAAAAATTTAGTTGAATTTTATTAAATTTCTTTTAATTTGCTGAACATTTCTATGAAAAAATTCCATCTAATCGAATTGAATTTAATGAACTTCGTAAAGTGTCATTGATCTTTGAATTTCACTCAATTTTGAATTTTGTTGAATTTTAAATTTTGTTGAATTTTAAATTTTGTTGAATTTTAAATTTTGTTGAATTTTAAGTTTTGTTGAATTTTAAATTTCAGTGAATTTTGATTTTGGATTTCTCTCAATTTGTTGAATTTCGTTGAATTTTTTTGCTATTTCGTTGAATTTTTGGAACATCACCGAATTCCGTTGAACATTTCGAATCTCAAACAACTTCAATCAAAGTATAACTTCTTTTAAAAATCAAAATAAATTTTTTAAGTTTTACTGCTAATTTCACCGAATCTTTAATTTACTAACCCATTACAACCTTCTTCCTTGACAATTTAATCCTTTCCATTTTCAAAAACATCTCCCTCTTCTAAAACTTCTTCAACTCTCTTAATTTATATTTTTAATCCCTTTCTTCCCCTTCATTCCCTCATTTCCACATTTCTCTTAAAACATTCTTTTTTAACGTTGTCTTTTATTGCACGAAACAATCGTAAAATTGGACTTGGCGACTCTTTACGTTATTTTTAATTGGGTCGTTATGTCGAGGTTTTTGTATTACATCACACTAATTTTGTTATTTAGTATTTTTATTTATATAAAAAAATCACTTTAACTAAAATTTACAACGTAATTAACACGATAAACAAAACGCAGTCGCTGTTCAAATGAATAAACACAATTATTAAACATAAAATGTTATTACAACGAGGTTTTATACTATATTAATGAACAAAAATAATTAACACCAAATTCAACAAAAATATTTTTAAAATGTTTTTAAAAAAAAAAATTGAAAATCGTGACTAAATTTTGAATGTTCAATATTTGAACATCTGTTTAAATGTTTGTTGTAACGAGATTTTGTTGTTAAAATTTTTAATTTTAATTTTATTTATAAATTTTTACTTAAATGCAATCACAAAGTAAAAATTTCAATTTTTTTTCAAAGTTAAACACGTGTTTAAACACCAGTCGTTATAACGAGGTTTTAACAGTTAAATTTTAATCATATTTTGTGTTAGATTTTATTTAAACTTAAAATTAACACATTTTAAAAACGGGTACACGACAATTTTTGTGTTTAAATTATACTTAAACAGCTGTTTAAACAGCAGTCGTTACAACGAGGTTCTAACAGCAGTTACCCAACTTCACTAAAAAATTCTACACTAAGAATCTTATTACCTACTCTTAAATTTTAAACTTTAAATCATCCTAAAACACGTGTTTAAACGCGATTAAACAGCTGTTTAAACACCAGTCCTTATAACAAGGTTCTAACCACATTTTTTCCATTTCATTAAACATTTTAACACAGTTTATTCGTTACATTTAAATTTTGAAATCTTTTAACATACCTTAAACACATTTAAACAAGTGTTTAACAGTTATTAAAAAAAGGTGTTTAAGACGTAATTGAGAAGTGAGGTTAGAAAAATGCGTCGGCGGACGTTGAGAGGTTGTTAACACTTATTTTGGTAGTTCGAGATGAATATCTACGAGGTGTTGACGTCTCGTTAATGAAGGTAGATGGAAACGTAGAAACCGCAATAATAAAAATGGCCGACTACGCTTTATTACTCAACGCAAAAAAGTTGGCTGGGCAAGTTTTATAAGGTGTTTAAAATTTGAGAAATGTTTGAGGATGTTAAAAATTAACTGTTGTGAAAAGTTGGAGGTCAGTTTGTTGTTTGGTCATCGTGGTTGGGTTCACTTCGTTTTGGGCCATGTCATCTGAGGAGCTGACCAAGACAAATAAACTTGGTCTTCCTGGGTGTGGGGTTATCAGTTTGAGAAAAGGTTTGGTAAGAGAAGAAGGGAAACGCGAGATGAGGAATTTGTACGAGTGAGTATTTTTTTGGAATTGTTGGAAAATTTTTGGTGGTTGTTGGAAAGTTGGGTGAAAAAGTGGATTGGTGAGAGTTTTGGGGATGGAGAAATTGTTGGAAAGTTGGTAGTTGGAAATGATTGTTGGAGTTTTGGAATTTTGGTGGTGTAGATGTAGATGCTGTTGGAAATTGGAAAATTGAGAAATTTTTGAAAAAGGTGAAAAAAATTTTCATTTTTTGGAAAACTAAAGAAAAGGTAAATTTTTTACCTATTTTTAGGAAGTTAGGAAATTGATAAAAAAAAGTTTTGAAAATTTGAAAAAAAATAGTTGGAAAATTGAAAAATCCGTTTAAAAAATTGGAAAATTGAAAAATCCGTTTAAAAAATTGGAAAATTCTCGGAAAAATTTAGGTAATTATACGAGTAATTAAAACCCTTCGATTTTTGGAAGAAAAAATTTGAAAGTTGAAAATTTCCGGTTTTTTCAATTGAAATTTCGAGCTTTATTATTATTTTTTTAATATTCTTGAGAATAATTACTAACCAAACTTAGAAAAAATTCAAGGTAAACTTACAACGTCACCAAAAAAAACGAACTTAGAATCGCACCTGTATTATTTTCTACACGATAACAAAAAGAAACCAACAAAAACTATTGTTACCTGGCGAGAGATCCGCCTTCCAACTTCTTAATGACCTTGAAATAAGTTGCAAATGCGAAAACGTAAACTCTAAAAAATTTCGCCGTGGAAAGGGTGCAAATATTTTAAGGTTTAAAAACTGTGGGACACTTAAAAATTTTGGAATTGGAAAATTTATAAATTTTGGAATTTAGAATTGGAAACTTCATGGAAAGTGGAAATGAATTAAGAAATTTTGGAATTTGAAAAATCGGAGAATTTTGCAAAATCGGAATTTTGGAATTTGGTAAGTTTTGGAAACTTCCAAAAACTAGATTATCGGAATTTTGGAATTTCAAAATTTTTGAAAATTTTGGAAATATGGAATTTGAAAAGTTAAAAAAATTTGAAAATTTGATTTCTGAAATCGTAATGTATTGAAATTAAACAGTGAAAAATAAAATTTAATGTTGAGTATTGAAAAAATACCCAAATACCTCATTTCAATCACCACACCTCCGTTCTCAACATTTCCTGACCTTGAAACTAATTCCCCATCTTAATTCATCATCAACCCTTTTCCAGCGTTGAAAGTGCACTGTGTACTTATAACTTACAACAGCGCACCCACCTTTTTTTTCTTAAATCGAGCCCCTCCCTGGAGAGAGGGGATGTGTGGGGGACTCGGACCCCTCGTCCTTGATCGATGGCGTCACCCCCGAGTAGACGTGCACGAGGTGTGGCTACAGCTGTCCCCGTTTCGCATATTTCACGTTTCAAAATGGCGGGGTTTTATATTTTGGAAGTTTTTTTTTTGATGGATTGGAGTTTTAAAATTATTAGAGTTTTTCTTACAACGAATTAAAATTTTTTTTGCAAATTTGTAAATTTTGTGATTTTGGATCTTGAAAATTTTCAAAATTTTGGAACCGAAAAAAATGACAAACAAAACGCGCAAAAAAATAAAATTTGGTATAACGAGGTCAAAAAAAATCCAATTTTATTAAAAATCACATTGAAACATTTTTACGACTAAACCTCATTATAACGACCACTTTTATTGAAAGACGTCACAGTTCGTTGTAACGAGTGTCAGTTGAAAAATTACTGCATTTTTCTGTTATTTAATTCCCATTTTTATATTTCATACTATAATTCCTCTTTCTTTGCTTTGACGTGGGTTTTTGATGCATTCAACAGGTGCGCGTGACTCGAGTACCGTAATATTTTAGTATCTTACCAACGAATTGCAGGTAAGGCACCTGCACCTGGATTGTTTGACGTCAAAAAATATAAAAAAATAAATAAAAATTTAAGAATAAGAGGGAGGGGAATGACATGACTCATGACGTTAACAGCTCCACCCCTGAAATTATATCCAATTTCACATAAAAAATATTTTTTTTGCGATTTTTTGTTTTTAAGTTAGAAAACAAAATGGCGGAAAAGTAAGTTTTTTAAGCATTGTTAAATTTAAAGTTGTGAAATGTTGACATTTTTTGGTAGGTTAGATTGGTAGTGAATTTTGGGTTAAAAAATGTTTTGGCGAAAAAACCAAAATGGCGAATGTGCTGAATTTTGATAGGTTTTGTGTGGAAAATTTGAGGATAAATTTATTTTGGTGAAAAGTTTTGTGTGAATATAGAAAAAATCGGCCTTTTGGAAAAAAGTGTCAAGTGAAAAACAAAATGGCAGGAAATTTGATGTTTTATACGGAAACCATTTTTTAAAATTTGAACATTAAAAACAAAAAATTTATGAAAAGGTTAGTTTTTATTTTCAATTTCATTTCTCGGAGTTTTGAATTTTCCACAAAATTTTTATTCACCACCAAAAACCCAAAATGGCGGACAACATGTTTTTTTTTTGCACAGAATTTTATCAAAAATTTAGCACAAAATTTCATTTTCCACGTCTAGTAAAAAATAAAAAAATTCCAGTAATTGTTCAAAATTATTTCACAATCCAAAAACCAAAATGGCGGATAAAAATACAGAAGAAAATAAACCAATTTTTCTTTTTGTTACAAAATTTTAACAATACTCTACACCCAAAAAACAATATTTTTTTTTACTTTACAAAAATTTCCAATTATAAAAAACAAAATGGCGGTACCTTTACCCCGCAATTAAAGCCTGATATTTTTAATTTCGTAATATAAATTCATACGAAAACAAAAATAAACTCAACAAGATAAAATTCAGCAATTTCCAAAAGCAAAAACTCCCAAATGTCACATTAAAAAATCTAAATCTAAATCGTGACGTATAAATCAAATTGAGGATATGTGGATGTTGTATTTGCACGGCCAATGACATGACTTCTCGTCTTGACTCTCGTCCCAGAAGATGTACCTGCGAAACTCGTCGTCCTTGACGTCTTTTCGAGGGTGTGGCCACCGGCGTCTCTCAATTTTTCACAACAACGACCACGCCTCGAGTTTAGTTTTGATTTTTCTCCTTCGTTTGTCAGACATGTTTGAAATTTTGTTGGTGGTAAGACGTCGGCATTTTGTTATTTTATTGGTGGATTTTTTTTTAGGTTTGAGTGTTTTGACGGTGATTTTTAATTTAAAGCGGGGTAAGTTTTTTGGGGTTGTAAGTTTTGGAATTGACAAATTGGAAATTGTTGATTGTTTTTTTTAAGTTGGTTTGTTTGGTGTTTGGAATTCAGAAATTGGAAGGTTTGAAATTGTTGTAAAAATTGGAAGGTTTTAAAATTTAAATTGTTATAAGAATTGGATGGTTTTAAATTGTTGTAAAAATTGGATGGTTTTAAATTGTTGTAAAAATTGATGGTTTTAAATTGTTGTAAAAATGGGATGGTTTTAAATTGTCGTGAAAATTGGATGGTTTTAAATTGTTGTAAAAATTGGAAGTCTTTGAAATGAAAATTGGTAAATTTGAAAATTTTTTGTGTGGAGAATTGGTAAAATTAGAAAAGTGGAAAGTTTTTTAAAAGAATAATTAACAAAGTTGAAAATTCCAAATTTTTAAAGTGAAAATTTCAAATTTCTAAAGCGAAATTTCCAAATTTTTAAAGTGCAAATTCCAAATTTTTAAAGTGAAAATTTTCCAAATTTCCATTTTCAAAAACCTCTGCAAATTTTGAAAGTGAAACTTGAAATTTCGAAATTTTGTTGTGGTTAAACGACAATCTGAAAATATTTAATTTTCAAACCTAAAAACTTAAACATTTTTTCACTGTTAAAAAATTGTTAAAATTTTTAACCAAAAACGAAAAATTTCCACTTTTTCAACCCCCCCAAAAAAACATAAAAAAAACAAAAAATTTGCATCTCTTCAACATGCAAACCAAATTTTTCATCTTCACCCCTTTCCTTCACTCATCAAACACATAAATCTTAACGTCTCGACAACACGTCAAAAAATTTTCATCTTCAACTTCTCAACTTTCATCCATTTTTTTAAAACCAAATTTCAAAATCTCAACTTTTTAATTCCTCTCAAATATAAATTTCATCGTCTCACAACTTTTTCAAACCAACTTCCTCATTTAATCTAATAAACCTCTTTAATTCTTTAACATCAAACGTCACGTCCTGTTAAAATCCTCACCGATTGCCATTTTGTTTTTTTTAACCATTTAAAATTTTTTTTTTTTACTAATTTCAACATTTCAAAAAACAAATTGCAAACAATAATTACAGTATAATCAAAATTATTTTATTTCATTTTAATTCGTTACCCGTAAAAAACCCGCCATTTTGTTTTTTATTTCTCCGTTTCATTGATTGCACGACCACACCTCGTAATTATTTCACGTAAATAATTTTTTGTGGGTGTTATAAATATTTATTTGTGTTTATTTTGAATAACCAATCATTGGAATAATTTTAATGATTAAATTCTATATTTTTATGAAATGTTTATTACTTTTAAACAATGCGAAATTGCTGTTTTTGTGGGATGAGTAGTGTTAATTATTTAAGTTTTTATTTTAGTGAGAAGCAATTTTGAGAAAATTAGATTTTTGTTTTGGTGTATGGATTGGAAAAAAAATGAAGGATTTGTTTCGCTTGTTTGCAATGACTAATAGAATGTTTTTTGGGAAATTGTAAGTGAAGTACAGAATTATTTTCCAAAATTTGAATGTGAAAAGTGGAATTTTTAGTGAAAAACGAAGACTAGAAAATTTTTTTTTGGAAAATGGAAATTGGATACATTTTTCTGTAAATGAAAATTTGGAAAAATTCCTTTGGAAAAATATTTCCTGGAAAATGAAAATTGGAAAATAATTTCTGGAAAGTGGAATTTTTTTTTTTTTTTTTTGGAAAGTGAAAATTGGGAAATTTTTGGAAAAATTTGCATCTTAATGTTTTAAGGTTGAAAATGGGTTACGAAATATTTCAAATTTTTTCTTTTGTTTATTTAGATGCCGTTCAGACGATGAATTGAACAACATGCCAGGATGTATCGCACCAAATTTGAACGTGGATGTTAAGGTAGAGTACCTGTAAATTATTTTAGTTTACTTTGAGAATAAATTTGGTTTGTATCGAAAGTTGATTTAATACGAAACTTCAAAAACAAATGATATGCACATCAGGAATTGAATTTAACATCTAAGTACCCCAAAAATTAAATTTAAATGTCCAAATGTTGAATTTATGCGTTCGAAACTTGAATTTGTACGTCCGAAACTTGAATTTACACGTCCGAAACTTGAATTTATACGTCCGAATCTTGAATTTACACGTCCGAAACTTGAATTTACGCGTCCGAAACTTGAATTTATACGTCCGAAACTTGAATTTACACGTCCGAAACTTGAATTTACGCGTCCGAAACTTGAATTTACACGTCCGAAACTTGAATTTACACGTCCAAAACTTGAATTTACACGTCCAAAACTTGAATTCACACGTCCGAAACCGAAATGTATGCGTTAAAATCTTGGATTATACGTCAAAACTAGAATTTAGACGTGAAAATCAGAATTTCTTTCTCAAAATTTGTATTTAAGTGGTCTATACAACTTTCATTTAATTACAAACTGATTTTACAGCAAAACGCTATTCCCGCTTCAAAATTTGTCGTGTACGTCACAAATCGTTGGTTTCACTTATTTCCACATCACATTATGATAAAACAATTCAATTTGTAGCATAACGCAACTTCACTGCGTACAACGTATTACATGAATTCGTTATCTCTTATCTTATGACGTAACTAAAATAAATACTAAGGAAAATTTAAAAAAAAAAAAAACACGATGGCAGGTATTTTGTTGTTATTTTGATTCAGATTTGTGTCCTTGGGGGTTTGGGCGTGGTAATGGCGACCTCAATCGGAATAAAATTTTAAACTAAAATAAAAAAAATCTTTCAAAAAATTTTAAAAAAAATTGTTTGAAATATTTAAACAAGAAAAAAATGGCGGAATAAAAATGGCCATGAAGATTCACCATGAGAGAAGAGTGTTTACAGATTATAAAGTTGAGTTATGACCATGAATATTTTTATTTTTATTTTGGGATTTTGAATTTTTTTTTCGTTTTTGTTTTAAGAAATGATAAAAATTGAGTTAACCCTGAAAAACGTGTTTGCGCCCTTGGTTTAAAGTTTAAATTGTTTTGTTGTAAAGACGAAAAATTTGGGTTTAGGGAAATTGAGTAATTGGAAAATTTGATTTTTGCAAGTGGTAAGATTTCAATTTAATAAAATGAAACGTGAAATATTTTCAATTTTTCGAGTGAAAAGTTTTCGAAAATGGAAGATTTTTCAATTTCAATTTTTCATGAAAAATTTTCCATTTCCGAAAAATTTTCTGTAAAAGAGGAATGTGAAAAGTGGAAATTTTCTAGAAACGTGAAAAATGGAAAAAATTTCCAGAGTGGTGAAATATGGAAAATTTTAAATGAAAAATTAACTTTGGCAATTAGAATTTTCCTGAGAAATGAAAAATGGAAAATTTTATTTGTAAAAAAAAAAAAATTCAGAGAAAGTAGAAAGTTGAATTTTTCTCGAAAAGTGGAATTTTTCGTGAAAAGTGGAATTTGTCACGAAAAGTGAAATTTTTCGAGAAAAATAAAAATTGAAAAATGTTTACTCAGAAAATTAAATTTTTACCAAACATTCTGAAATTTAAAATATTATTTTAAATAATACCTAGATATCTAAACCAACCCCACTCAGCTCACCACACACTTTAAAATTTTACTGTTGCTAAAACGTCGACATTTTGTTTTTTGATTCTCTATTTTTTATCGAGTGATTGATATTCATGACTGGGTGTATTTTAGTAAAGGTTTTCCTGGTAATGTTATTTAATGTCAGATTCAACAACGACTGCTATTTGTTATTAGCTTGTTTTTTCAACTGACTTGCTTTATTTTTTATTGTTAAACCACTTTCAAAACAATTTATTATCTATTCATATAACAATAGAATTTTAAATTGTTGTAACTTCGTGATTTCGACTGTCACAAAAACACAAACCTAACATTGTTTACAATAATAAATAAACGAACATTTAAGCGTGCTTTTAAATTGTTGCAATCACGTTTTTATTGTTACAAAAACAGAAAACCGACATTGTTGACAACAATAAATAAACAAATGCTTTCGCACGCGTCGTTACAAAAACAGAAACTGCGTATTGCAACAATGTGAAACTGAATGCTGCAACAAAGTGAACAACAACAATTAATTTTTGAGCATAGTTTTACGTCCAACCTGACGTTAAGCCTAATTCCAAATGCGTGGTGAGCACGAATTTGAATTATTTTTACTCTCACCGCCAAAGAGGCCACTCGACTCGATCTTTAACCTTAACTAAAACCATTTCATCTTTCTTTGTCGGCATTTTTTATTACTATTAAAAACGTACAAAAAAAAACTTACTTATTTTTTTTCAGCTCAATTTCACCAATTTCTCAACAAACATCTTTGAACAAAACAATCCATTGTTGCGCGTCAAAACTAACAATGCGTCGTCGTTGTTTAGAAGCTACATTCTCATTGTTGTTTCGAGTGACGAATAATTTTCTCTTAATTGTTAAGGCGTGGTATTTGCTGTGTTCTTTATGAATACGGATCTTGCGGAGAAAGTTGCTCGTTATGAGTTTTCTTTCTTTTTCTTCTTCGTGTTTTATGAAGACGCTCGGTTAAAAACACACGTAGGGGTCAACTTAATAGCGAACCTCATTAGAAGGAAAGTGGCGGATAAAGAATGTTTTATTTTATTTTTGTTAGGAGTCAGGAATTTTTTTTTGACGAGAGGTCGCCTTGTTTTTTTTTTTTTAGGAGATGAGTGGTGATTGTGGTCAAGAATTTATTTTTTGGTTTGTGGGAAGATGGTTGTTTTGAGAATATGGAGATTGGGAAAGTTTTGGTAATTTTAGTAATGAAATGTGGAAAAACTTGAAAAGTGGAAAATGAAAAGTTTCACAAAATTGGAAAGTGGATTGTGAAATTTTTGTCAAATTGAAAAGTGAAATTTTTTTCCAAATTGAAAAGTGAAATTTTTCACAAAGTAAAAAGTCGGAAATAAAATTTTTCTTAATTGAAAAATTGAAAACGACAGCGTAAGCTTGTTACTATTTCAAAATAACAAGATAAGGGAAAACTCTATTTCCTGAAGAAAAATAAAAATTTCTAACTCGAAAACAATAATTGAAACACATAGAAAACAAATTGTGTAGGTTTTAAAACGCGGTTGATTTTGGAATGCAGTGAGCGAATTATAAACCACAAAATAATTGTTGGAAGGTTGGCCTGTTTGACGTTGGAATGATACAATTGACACGCAAATTACATACTTGTTGGCTTTAAATAATGACTAGATATGATTTGTTGTCGCGGTTGGGGACGGGATTGTAGTTTAATTATTGATAACAATAATAAGAACTGTCGATTAAATTATCTCAATTTTGATTATCGTGTATTTGGATTAAGCCCAATATTTTTTAAATTTCTATATTTTTTGTTGCAACAGTGCACTAAATAAAAGCGTCCTATTTTTTTAATCTTAAAATTTTTTTTTACGTGTTTTTTTTTCTTGAATTTTGTACAACAATTTTTTTTCACCATTTCACTTTCACATTGTTTTCCATTTTTGTTGTTCAAATACCGTACATTGTTTGCATTTTTCTAACAATAAATGCTGCAATTGTTACAACAATGGATGTTATTCTAGTTTACAATTGTTACAACAATTGATTGGTGTTATTCTTGTTTTAATTGTTGCAACAATGCATTCTAAAGCACGAGACAATTGTTACAACAATGCATTCTAAAGCACGAGACAATTGTTACAACAATGTGCAAAAAGGCGTTAATGTTGCAACAATGTGTTTATAAGGTATCGAGTAGTATAAGTTAGATTAAAACTACTGTACAAGGATTTTGGCTGTTGTTGTAACAAACCCGACTGAAAAAAAAAATAAAGTAAAAAAAAAATTGCAGTATTTCGTTTTATCCATCAACGCCAACGTCATGTTGATTTAAAAAACTTCAAAATGTTGTGTTTTCACACCCGAGGCAACAATTAATTGCTAACTTATTTCGTTTCGAAATAATCAGTTTTTTTTTACTTTTTTCGTAATTTTAAATTAAATTATTCTGATTTTTAAATTAAGTTTTTACATTTCTGTCAATTTTTAACTTAATTTGCATCAAAGCGAGTAAAAATTTCAATTAAAATAACATCGTAATTTTAGTTTTGACGTTGACGTGAAAAGTATTGAAATATCTCGCGTGTTAAACTCAGCTCCACCTAATCTCGGAATTTTTCATTTTACCATTTTATTTATGTATTTTTTTTTCTTTTTGTGTTCAAGAAATTTAAAATCAAAATGGAAATTAGATTAAATTATTTGGTACAGGTCGCAGTTTGTTTGCAACGAAATTTTTTCGCGTTTTTAGGAATTGGTGTTAAAACTTCCGAATATCGGTAAAGAATTTAGTTCCAATCTGGAAAATTTGGAAAAAGTTTGGAAAAAATTTAGAAAAAAATTTGGAAAAAGTTTGGAGAAAATTTGGAAAATTAGAAAAATCCGGGAAAAGTCTAGAAAAGTCTAGAAAATTTGGAAAAAGTTTGGGAAAGTTTGGAATACGTGAAAAAAGTTTGGAAAATTTTGGAAGTTTTCAAGATTTTTTAATTTTATTTTCTGAATGACTGAAATTTTTGGAATTTTCAAATTTTTCAAATTTTACACTTTTATCAAATATTAAATTTACCCAAGTACAAAATTTATTATTTTCCAATTATATTGCAGAAGTTTTTCCAATTTTTTTCTACTTATTAAATCCTCAATTTTATTTCCAACTTTTCAAATGTTCAAACTTTTCAATCACTGCAATTTTCGTTATTTTTCCAATACAGTACTTTCAAAGTACGAATTTTTCAAAATATTAGTTTCAAATTTTCAATTATTCCATTTTCCATTTCCGATTTTTCAAATAATTCCAACTTATTTATCCACCCAATTCAAGTTTCTTACAGCGAGGTTCCACCAGCTAGCAAAAAAAAAAAAACTCTTTTCCGACACTATTCACTTCCCTAATTTTGGTGACAGTCCCTGACTCTCCTCCATTTCCACGTTGGGAGTAATTAGTGCGCAAAATCCTTCGCTACTACTTCCTCCTGCAAACGTGAAAACTACCAACATCAATTTTTTTCTCTACCCAGTAAAATAAATTTACGACGTGGTTTTCATTTCCCCCCAATTTTCAGTCATCATTCCACGAACCTAAATTTTCAACTTTCCAAAAAATTTATATTTTCCAAAAAAATTTCAAATGTCCAACTTCCGACTTCAAAAAAAAAATTCATATTTCTCACTTCCCCACCCAAAACACACCTCGTCCAAAACTTCACAAAATATTCCTTTCTTACTCCACCCTAGCTCCAAAACGTCATCACAAAACCTCAATGACGTCATATTTGTCCATTTTATACTTGGCAGTATATTTGTTGATATCCCTCCTATTTGGACCGTGGGTGAGGGTTAATATTAACCCACCCTCAGGAACTGAGGTCTCTGCAGCTGTCCTCACGAGGGGGGGAAGGAAGGGTCTACAGCTGGGTGGGGTTGGCAACACAAAAGGCGCGAAACCGAGGGAGAGTCACCCTCCACGCCCATGTCTAGGACAACTCTTTGAAAACCGTGCGTTCGAGTGAAACGAGTCTGATAAATATTTTATTTTATTTTATTTTATCCCATGGTCAGTTTTTTTTTTTTTTTTTAAAGAAAGAGAATAAAAGTGTAAATTTATTTTTATGGTTGGATTTGCGATTTTTTAATTTTAAATACTATTGTTAGATTGGTGTTGAAAAAAAAGTTGTGGTTTAGGGAGTGTTTTGTTATTGTTGAAACTGCAATTGTTGGTGAAAAAAAGTTTTTTGTTACGATTGTTGGTTGTAGTTTTGAAGCCTGGTTTTTTTTTTTGTTGAACTAAGGATTGTTGTAGGAGTTGAAATGCATTGTTGCAACGCAAAAATTCATTGTTGGAGTGAAATTTTACATTGTTACACAATTTAATTGTTTAACATCACAACAATAATCCCCCAAAAAAAACTGTTGTACTGTACAACAAATAATTTACAACAAATTTTTACAACAACAATACTAAACCCAAAAATCCTAAATTCAACCCAAAAAATGCAACAAAACTACAAACTCAAACGGAAAATGAAGGTGGCGCCACTGTACCACCTTACAAAACGATGACACCGATTGCTAGACGACCCCTCCCTCGACACATCTTCCTCCCCAACAATGAACTCTCCCGCCAGGAAGTATGCTAATGAGTTGTGCAGGTGATTCAGGCCTGGAGGGTGAAGATCCCTCCCTTCTCGATGTTGTTCGAATCCTCCCTTCCTGCCTGCCTCGCTATTGGTGGACACCGTTAACGGGTCACGCCCTTTGACCTTCGCCCTCCCCCGGGCGCCAGGGAAGTTAAGGGAGAGACGTTTGGCTCGCTGGCAGCCGAGGAACCCAGTCCACAGGTGGTGAAGACGCCACGGAGTTTGCTTCACCATTTTTCTGTGCCGCGTTCCCTTTTTGAGTTTTTGATTTTTTTGTTGTGATTTTTTAAATTTTTAAATTTTTCGATTTTTTTTTATATTTGGAAAAAATTGGATTTTTTGATTTTTGCAAGTTTTGAATTTTGTCCTCGATTTTGGTTTTGAGTTTTATTACGTCAAACTCAAAGCGAATGTGTGTTTATTTTTTGGAAACACCGCGGTACGGTTATATTCATGTTGTTCCGGGTAAGTTTTATCTAAGCTTTTTAAGGTTTTGTGGTTTGTGTTTATAGTTGTTAGATATTTATTGATTGTTGGGATGAGTTGTAACAATTGGTGGTAAAAATTTTGGATTTTATTGGTTGTTGGTTTCATTTTTTGATTGATTTTTTCGGTTAAAAAATTAAAATATTTATTTTCACGTGGTGATTGATTTTCATTGGACTCGTGATTAAAAACCGATAATTTAGTGATTATTTATATAACTACTGATAAAATTTTCATAATAACGAAATTAACAATTACTGTACTTTTAAAAATTTGATTGATTTTCCATCGATTTAACCTGTAACCCACTAAAATTAATTATTTTTAACCTTGTTGGGAGTTTATATTTAATATAAGAACGATGATGTAGTGTTAATGTAGCGTTGGTTGAGAGTTTGTTATGGTAAGGGCGAGGGGGTCGTCGGTTGCTGGTGCGTGGGAGGCAATCGTGCGCGGCGTCTGCCCCGCCCCGTGACTGCGAGTGTTACTGCCCGTAAGCTCACGTTTTCGCTCCGATGATATTCTTCTCTCGTTTTCCTTTTTTTAATTTTTATGTTTAATTTCTTTAATTGTTTTTGTAGGAGTTTTGAAGTGGGAGGAATAATGGTGGTGATGAATTTTTGTTTTGTGAATTGAGGGTTTTGAATATTGGATTTTTGATGGTGTTAGTTTTGAATTTTTTTAAGTGATTTTTTTTTTATGGTTAAAAAAAAAATTTGTCAAAGTTGATTTATTTTTGGTTATTTTTGGTTTTTTTGGTTGTTTTTTTTGTTTTTAATTTCTGGAAATTAATTGATGTTTGTGATTTTTATTGATTTTTTAATGAAATTTTCGGAAAATTTTCTACATTTTTTTTATTTCAGTGTGAAAATTTTTGAAAATTTGAAATAATCTTAAAAATCTCCAAAAATGCACGTAAAAATTACACGTAAAAATTATTTATTTTAGTGATTTTGCACATTTTAAAAATCAAATTTGACTCTTGAATTTATTTTAATAAACTATTTATTCAGTTAAAACCTTTCACAAATTTTCCAAACCAAACTCAATCAATTTTCGATTAAACTGATAACCAGTGTTTGTTTACATCCAATTTGCTCTCCTTTCCCTCAAAATTTTTCCATACAGGTTTTTTTACACATAAAGTCAACACCACTTAAATTTTTTTTTTAATAATACGTATTGTATTTATTTCCGTTGACATTTTTTTTCGTCTATTTAAAAATATATTTTTTTAAAATCCAAAAAACTTTAAAAAAAATTCAAAGGATAAAAAAAAAAAATTGGTGTGATGCCGTTCAAAGTGAAAATTAACAAAGTATAAAGTTCAGTGAACTTGTTAGCACGTGCTGAAAACGAGTAATGCGATGTGGGAGCGCTTTTGGTCTTTGTCGCTCTGATTGTCATTTATCTTTTTTTTTTTTACTGTGGTTTTAATTTTTTTCTGATTTTTTAATATTTTTTTTATGGGTTTTAAATAGATTTTAAAGTTTTAATTTAATTTTTTAATCGAAATTTTGGTATTTTTTCGTCGAATTTTGAAGATTTAGGAGTAAAATTTGTCGAATTTTCGACAAAATTTGGAAATTTTAGTAGATAATTTTTGAACTTTTGCGAAAAAAGTATGGATAAAAAAGATTTTTTAGGAGTCGACAATTTCGACAATTGGTCGACACAATTTTGACATTTCCCCAATAAAATGCCATCGAATTAAAACATAAATATCGGTTGTTAGACAATTTTCCCTCTTAAAAAAAATTGTTATTTGTCGAAAATGTCGACAACCCAAATTTCAATCACAAATATCGAATCTTATCTCAATATCATTTATCTTCAATAAATATCGATTAATTCTTACTCCACTTCATCTTATTGATTGCTCGATCTTTCGTTATTAATTACAGAACGACTGTAGCGACCCTTTCGGTGGCAACTGGCGCTTATCTCCCAAACTGGCGTCCTTAGTGCCTGGCTCTTCCCCTACATCAGCTCACATGCATCATAACATGAACTCCAAAGAGGTAAAATACAAAATATTTACCGTTCTTAAAAAAATTTAATTCTAAAAAACTTGACGAAAATCGAAAAAGTCGACAAAACAAAAATATGGATTGGATATCGCGTGACCTCTGCGAGTGACCCGTTGGGGATGCCCGATGCCGCCCTATGAAATCTTAGACTCGAATTTCATTCGTTCGCCACCCTTCGGGAAAGGCGGGGTCGCGGAGGTCACCACGTGGCTCTGCTGATAGAACACGTCACATTTCAAAACAAAGAAGTCAACAATCTGTTATCAGCGCCGCCCTGCCGGCAATATCCTGCTTTTTTACATTTTTTTGACTTTTTCCTGGTGTTTCTAGTTTTTTCCAGTTGGTTGCACTTTTTTTCCCTGTTTTCAGAATTTTTTTTGTCCGCAGTTTTATTTTAATTTCCCTTTTTTCCAGTTTTTCCAATGCTTTTTTTCTACCGTTTCGTTTTTTGTTGCACTTTTTTTTTTTGTGTGTAAATTTCTATTTTTTTCCACTTGGTGGAATATTTTATCAACGTTTCCTAGGTGTTTCCTTTAATTTCTTTTTTTCACCCATCTTTATTTAAAAGTTTCAGTTGACTTTCGTATAATTTCCACGGTTTCCATTTGTTTTAACTTGATTCCCTCCTATTCTCCCCCAATTTCCATATTTTTCCAGTTTAAATTCCACAATTTTCCCACGTACATTCACGCCTTATTTTTCCACCTTTTTTCAAATTTATTTCCGTTTTGCCACACCCATTTTATACTTATTTCCACCATTTTTCTACTAATTTCCACCATTTTTCTACTAATTTCCACCATTTTTCTACTAATTTCCACCATTTTTCCACTAATTTCCACCATTTTCCCACTAATTTCTACCATTTTCCCACTAATTTCCATCTTTTTCCCCTTATTTTCACTAATTTCCACTAATTTCCATCTTTTTTCCCTTATTTCCATTAATTTTCAATTATTTCCACTAATTTCCAATTATTTTCACCATTTTCCCACTAATTTCCAATCATTTCCACCATTTTCCCCACTAATTTCTACATTTTTTCTACTAATTTCCAATTATTTTCATCACTTTTCCCTTATTTCCACTAATTTTTACCATTTTTCCACTAATTTTCACCAATTTTCATCATTTTCCGAATTATTTCCTCCAATTTCCTATTATTTCCACCATTTTCCTATTTATTTTTTCAAATTTCCCACTCCAACTTCCAATTTTTCTCTCATGCTAATCCCAATCTTTTCCATGATTATCCCATTCTTTTCCATGCTTATTTCACTTTTTTCTGTCTTTCTCCTACACCCCACCAAACTCCTTACACCACTATTTTCTAACAAGTCTCTCCCCCAACTCCCAATTAAAACCCTCAACACGCCTCATCTACATAATATCCCTCGAAAACTCCAACTTTCAAAAAACCCAAAAACACCCTTCAAATCTCAACCTCCCCACCCTCAAAAACTTTTACCCCTACCTCTAATTGAACTCATTCATCACCCACCAATTCCCCCCAAACTCCCTTCAAACTCAACTCCCCCACTTTTGGGTGGGGTCAGCGAACAATACCCTTCTGTCACGCCCCTCCTGTCCTTGAGTCCAAAAAGGGGGGTTGTCTAATGAAGGAGGGGTCGATCTTATCTCCCCCCCTTTCTCTTGATGGATGAAGGGGAGGGGGGCAAAGTTCCAGCCTTGCCCCCAGGAAAAAAGGGGGATGGGAGACTTTTCCTGAGGGGGGAGACATATATCTTGGTGGAAACAATGTTGGATGTCGTTAAGACGGGGATTTGTGTGGGGGTAAAGGTAGTTTTGACCACGAGATGAGAGAGACCACCCAAAGTAGGGGTTGTCGTCGATATCACACCCTGTTTTTCACCAATTGAGTGTTATTTGTTTTTTTGTCTTTTGGGGCCTTTTTTCCCCCCACTGGGAATGTTGTGGGGACAGGTGTGTCTATGACAGGTGTGTTGTTTTTGTTTTTGTTTTTGTTTTGTAACTTTTTGTCTTGTTTTTTGAACAGGCTGAATGTCCTCCGATTCAAATGGAACCCGTAGATTTATCACTCAACAAAACGCGTTCACCATCCTCATCTTCCTCAGCCTCTTCCAATTCGATGAAATGCGAATCTCCTCTCGGTATCGATCTTCGAATCAACCGATCTGGTAAGAACATTAAAATTAAAATTTAATTCCTGTTTATTCGATCTCCGAGTTGTTTATTTCTTTTCCTCTTGTTCGGTTTGAAAAGATTAACCGGGGAAAAAAATTTCTCAGCGGGAGTTGTTGGCTATCTCTTCCATCGGAGATAAAACTTGTCAGCCAAGATTTCTTTCTGGGTGGCTTTGCTATTCATTGGGGTTATTTGTCAATGTGATTGACTCGGTTCTCAAAGGATTAAAGCGTGTAAATCATCGCTGATAATCCTTACGCAACAACTGGTTAGAGTTTGTAAAAAAAATTGTTTAAAAGGGGTTTTTGTGGGTTTTAGGAATTTTGTATTAGTTTTTGGAACTAATGGGGTATCGTGAAATTAATGGTACTGCGAGGTACCATCAAGGTACCACAGTGGTACTATTGAAAATTGTAAATTATACATTTTTTGGAATTTGGTTTATCGTGGTAAAATGGTTTAATTAATGGTACCACGTTATTACCAAGTGATATCTTCGACCAGTCACTAATCAACGATGACGTATCACATTCAACCCATTTGATAAGAAAGATCACCAACCTCAACCATCTTTAAAAAACCTCCATACACCATTGTCTCAGGCTTGGGTCACTGGCCACTCATGGTCATCCCCCGAAAAATCCTCCCACACCCGCATTTACGCATCGCTTTCTCAAACAAACCCAAAACAATGGCGGATGATTTTATTTTATCTCCAAAAATTCCCACAGAAAAATTAGTAAATAATTATTTACTTAGCGGGGCGGGAATAGGAAATGATAATAAAATTATAGAATAATACAAAATGGCGGGACACGGCGTTCCCACAAGAGGATTGTGAGAAATGCGTTATAAGTAGGTAACGTGGAGGAATATTATCCGGTAGTTTTTCGATTAAATGTTTAGGAATATGCATGACGAGATAATTGAAGGATGACACAGAAAAGAGAAGCGACGACGAACTGTCCATTTAACCTAAATCCAATCCACAACGCGATGATAATTTGTAATGGAACCAGCTCACAGTTCTACGCCCATCCGTAGTCGTCGTTTCAGGGAAAACGCATTCGATAAACCTACTCGGAATATTAATGAGTTAGGCGTTGTGAGTTATGAGACGTACACGTCTAGGTTTTTTTTTGGTTTTTGCTGTGATTTTTCTCGGTCTGTTTTTGGGTTTTAGGTTGGAGATTGAGATTGAGATTTTTTGTGACGTGGTTTGGACGTTAATAGATTTTTTGACGTGTTGACAGTTTTGAGTTGGATATTTAATTTTTAGCGTTTTGTAGGTCGTTGTGACGTGAATTTTTTGGATATTTTATTTGTTGCGTGTTTTTACGTCATTTGGTTTTTTGACGTGTTTTTACGTCATTTGGTTTTTTGACGTGTTTTTACGTCATTTGGTTTTTTGACGTATATTTACGTCATTTGGTTTTTTGACGTGTTTCGAAGTGTGAAAAATTTTGTTTGTTGCTGAGGTTGATGTTTGCTCATCGTTGAAGCTGACGTGTCTGACACGTCATTCAAATTTTCTTGAATTTTGACAAATTTTTTGCCGTACCGATATTTAGCATTGATTTTGTTAATTTATTGTGACTAAAATATCACGACTTACCAAAAAACACCTCCGATTTTTCCTTACAAAATTTTACAAATTTTACAAACAATTTTGACGTATCATAAAAAATTTCTTTTCTGACGTACAACGTCAACCCTTCACTACTCAAAAATCATTGATGAAAACCGATACACACCAAAAATTTTCCGTGACGTATCATAGCCACCTCTCACCACATCTTTACGTTTTGATGACGTATAATTTCACCATTTCATTACCACTTTGATAGCCCACTCGGGCCATAATCTCCCGCTGACTAACCCCGCCTACACGTTTTCACCTCCTGGGGTACCACAATCGTACCATCCTTCTTGTCAGGTATCACTCAAAAAACTAATTGTCTTCGACACGGGGAGTCCTCGTAAACCCAACCTTTGCAATTTTTAATAACGTCACTCGAAAAAGGTAAAAAACAATAAAAAAAAAAAGTTGCGAATTAATAATCACAGGTGAAAACGTTGAAGTGAGGAAAAGGTTATGAAAAGATTTTAGGGTGTGGATCGATTTAGTCGTTGTTGTTGTTGATACCTGGAAATACAGGTGACCTCAAGATGAATTTAGGGTGGGGAAGACGGAGGCGTGGTCGTGTTTTACAGGGCGTGGTGTTGTACACCTGTGGATTATGACGGACAATTCACCTTTTTCTTTTCTATCTCGGTATCACATTCCTCAGGTTTTTTATTTTTTGTGGTGTGTGTTTTGGTTTTTTAAATTTTTTGGTTTGAGGATGTCACGAATTGGGTGTGCGAGATTTTTGCGAGAAAATGAAGTTGTGGTTTTCTTGTGGTTGAAAAGTGAAAATGGTTTTTTTTTAAGTAACGAAGGTGAGTTTATTTGGTTTTACTGAAATTGGTTAATAAAAAATTTGGTAATGATAGAAAGTGAAGGAAAATTTTTGGAATGGTGGCAAATTTATATAATTCTGGAAAATTGGTTGAAAAACGTAAAATTCTGAAATCGTGGAAAATTCGTTGGAAAATTCGTTGGAAAATTCGTTGGAAAATTCGTTGGAAAATTCGTTGGAAAATTCGTTGGAAAATTTTGAAAATGTGGGAAATTGGTTTGAAAAATGGAAAATTTTGAAAATTGGTTGAAAATTGGTTGAAAAATGGTTGAAAAATGGAATATTTTGAAAATTGGTAGAAAAATAGAAAATTTCGAAGGTTTAAAAAATTGGTTAAAAAATGGGAAATTATTTCTAACCGCACAAAATAACTAAAATTGTAGAAAATTCAAATTTTCCTGCCAAAATTTGCTCAAACAAGAGAAATATTATTTTTTAAATAAATTATAAAAAAATTTTCAAATTCTGTGTACTTTTTATCTGAAATAATTAAAACTCAAACTTGACGTTTCTGTAGTTTTATGAGCAATAGAAAAAAAATTTGACGTCTACAGACGGAGGGAAGGATGCGGTGATGGTTTAATGGGTACTACCGCATTGCTCTGTGACGTAAATGGACACGGCCGATTTAGTACGATGATATACAAGCATCGTCATCACCTGTAGAGGGAGGGAGTGAGAGAAAAGAATGGTGGAATGAGTCGAATGACGTAATTCGGGGTGAAGCTGAATTTTGGTTTTAAAGTGGATGTGGCTGGAAAAGGTAATTACTGAACATAGTGAGTATTCCGTATTTAAAAATGGATTAAGAGGGAATTTTCGGATAATTTTTGTGAGTTTGGTTGGTGAGTTTTTTCGAACTCTGTGTTTAAATTCGTGAAATTTGATAAGAAAATTTATTTTGACCGGACGAAAATTTTTTCGGAAATGGCTGAAAATTTATTAAATTTGGCTGAAATTTTTTGGTAATGATTGAAAATTGGTTGAAAGTAGCCGAAATTTTACTAAAATTGGTGAAAAAGTAATTGAAATTGGTTGAATTTTATTGAAAATTGCAGAAAATTTGTTGAAAAATAGCTGAAAAATGTCTTGAAAAGGGTGAAAAATTTAGTAAAAGTGACCGAAAAAAGTTAAAATTTTTAAAGCAACTAAATTTTTTTTTGGTAAAGATCAAAAAATTTTCAGAAAAATCGGTAAATTGGCCAAACTGCTCGAAAAGTTCAACTTTTTGCTGATTTTACTCAGTAAACTCAGCAAACTTACAACACAAATAACATTTCCGAATTTTTAATTATCTTGTCACATCACACAAACTCACAAAAAAAAATCTCAATTCTCATTTTCCAACTTTAAACCCCACAAAAAATTTTCAATTTTATTTTCACCATTTACCAACCATCCCAAAAACAAATAAAAACTCCAGCTTTCAATTTCTCTAAAACATACTCAAAAACTTCGTGCTCAACTCCCAAAAAAAACCAAAAAACTTACCTTAAAAAAAAAAACCAAAATGGGGGAAAAAAGCGGGAATAGTTCCGGGATTCAAGGCAAGCTACTCTTCTTTGTGATTAGTTACTTCTCCACCTTTGGGGCTGTTGGAAAAGATCTTAACATGTCATAAAGTACCTAATATTTTATATAAAAATCATTATTTATACAAGCGAGATTAACGACGAGATTTATTGACTTAAGAGAAAATTGAGGGCGTAATTGAGATATTTAATCATTTAAATAAGCGGCGTTTTTTCGTGCATTTTTTTAGAAGTTTTAAAGTTTTTTTTGAGAATTTTGTTTTGTGTGTGGAGATTGAAGATTGGCATTCAGGATATAAATTTTTGTGCCACGCCCATTTTAGTTTTATTATTATTTTTGTTGTTGTTGTTGTGAGGTATTTGGGAATTTTGAGGTTGTTGTTGTTAGGGAGAAAAATTTTGGGTTTTAGTGATTTTGTGTGAATTTCATCGTGTTTTGTCAACAAAAATAAAACAACATTTTTTTTGTACTTGTTTATTTGGAAAAACCACATTGACATTTTACAACAAACCATAAATTAACCAAATATTAATTAATTCTTAATAGATTTTTCCATTAGAGGCCACATTCGTAGTTAAATTTATCAATTTCATTTATTTACGATTAAGGCTAAACACTTCACCTCGGGCTCAAAATTTTTTTTCATTTTTAGGTTTAGGTTAAAATTAAAAATAATCAACCAAAAACCGAAATGTTGTAAATTTCGCATTTAAAAAAATAAATGTCACTATACATTAAGGAAAAAAGATGACTTTTAAGGTTTTGAGTTTTAATTTGAATTTTATTCAGGAATAAAAATAAAAATTAAATAAATAAAAATTTTATCCTATGGTGAAAACGCCCTGTTTTAATTTTTAAACACTTATTTTTAAATTGACGTAATTTATGACGTATTTTTTTATATTTTTACTTTCATGAATATTTTTAATCTTCAAGGAAAATTTTGTTGGAAAACGGCGGACATTTTTTTTTTTTTTTTGGGGTAATTGAATTTTTATTTTTGACATCAAAAATTGTGGATTTATGGAAATGAAAATAAAGGTAAAAGGGTTAAGGCGGTGATTTGGATTTTGTTGTACTAGAAAACTCATTTTTAAAGAAATATATCTGGAGTTTAAATTATAACGCGTGATAACCTCGTTGAAAAATTAATAAATTTGTTCACATTTTCGTTGAAAGATGTAAAAAAGTTGTTTCGGGATTTAAATTTACAAGTTTTTAACAGTTTTTGGTGTGTTGTGTAACTAAATAATTTTCGTAATAAATTTTAACAAAAAAATTTAAGAAAATTTTCAAATTAAAGTGAAAATCCAGTGTAAATAAAAATGGACATTAAAATCATCAAAAAAAACCCTCAAAATTGACAATTGTAATTGAAATTAAGGTGAAATTCTAATTTACGAAAAAATTTATCAAAATTCAACAAATTTTTCAATTTCGTTTTTGAAATTGGCAAAAGTTCCAAAAAAAAAATTTTCTTAAAATTTTTTGTTATTTTGTAAAATTTTTTTTTTTGGTGGGTGGAGAGGGAAGAGCAACGACCTTGTAAATGGACCCTGGCTGACCTTTCACGTATCCTAACTCACTCGTGACCTCTGAACCGACTCAAACGTCACTTTTCATTTCTAGCTCCAAAGCGGATTTTCTTCACTTTTTTTTTTTTTTTTTTTTTTTTTTTTAATTTTTCCAGCTTTTTTCGTTTTAAAAACTTCGGTGTAATTATTGGTTGGGATAAAAGATAAGTATTTTTAAAAGTAAGAATTCAGCGAATTTTTTGTTCGAAGTTCTCGTTACACGTGAGTTTTGACGAGAACTCGCGAGATTTATAATATTTAATAATTATTATTATGTAGTCGTTAAGTAAGATACATATTAATTAATATATTTAAAAAAAAAATTTCTATTTCATGATCTCGTTGAACGAGATATGTCACGAGATTCAACGAGATTTTGATTTGTTTGTATTAAGTTTGTAGTTTTTGTTTTATACGAAGAATTTATACAAAAAAGGAGTAAAAAGAATTAGGCTTAAATATATTTAGGCCTCGATTTTTTTATTTAATTTTTGTTTTTACCTTGTTTAAGTACTTAAACAGTTAAATTTGGGTCAAGTAAGGAAATAGCTCACTTTCAAGGATTACCACAAAAGTGAAGATGAGACTAGAAATATTCAAACTACGTTTGTAAAATACATTACAAAATATTTCTGATTATTTATAATAGTTTTACGCCTCCAACCTCGTTATAACAATTTTTTTGTTTAGTAACGTAAAAAGTCGTTGTAAGGGGGTTTGGTGGTTGTAACGAGGTTGAGGATGGGTTGTTTTGTTATGACGAGGAAAATAGTTGTTTGGACGTGTTGTGGGCGTGGGCGTGATGTGATTTGTGGGAGTGAGTTGTGAGAAATTTTTATTTAAGTCACTGAGAACGATGTTTGCATATGAAATTTTTAATTTTAGGGTTTGGTTTGAGGAAATTGATCTTAAAAATAAGGAATTTTTTGTTTAAATTCTTTGAAAATGATGAATTTTTCTAGTCGATTTTGAGAAAAAGGTTTCAACATTTTTTGAGTATATTTTGAAAATTTTGGTCGATTCCACATTGGTGGAAACTTTTTGTAAATTGTTTAAATTTTTCACGTTGAAAAATTTGTCAAATTTTTGAAGTTGGTATTTTGTTTTCAAAATTTTGTAATTTTTCTAACTTTTACCATTTTCCTAAAATTTCCAATATTTTCCAAAAATTTTCACCATTTTCCAAAAATTTCCAACATTTTCCAAAAATTTCCAACATTTTCCAAAAATTTCCAACATTTTCCAAAAATTTCCAACATTTTCCAAAAATTTC
>JAQIWS010000205.1:0-36201 GCA_034696085.1 Stigmatogaster subterranea | reverse complement strand
TAAACACGTTGTAAAGAATTTCTCCGCCCAAGCGCCAACTTACGTCGGCTTTTGTAATTAATTGTAGCATTAACATACATCATTCCACGCCCTAGTAACGGCTAAATATTTTTTACTTAGTCTACTTTTTCTTTTATGTCACTGTAAGTAACCCTAAAATTCAAACAATTCAGTTTTTAAGTGGCAAAAATTTAAAAAAATGAATTAAAATTCAAAAAATTCAATTCAAAATTTCAAAATTTCGACTCAAAATTCAAAATCACAACAAAAAAAATTCAAAAAATTCAATTCAAAATTTCAAAATTTCGACTCAAAATTCAAAATCACAACAAAAAAAATTCAAAAACTTCAATTCAAAATTCAAATTTCGACTTAAAAATTCAAAAAATTCAATTTAAAATTCAAAACTTCGTCTTAAAAATTCAAAAAATTCAATTTAAAATTCAAAATTTCGACTCAAAATTCAAAATCACAACAAAAAAATTCAGCAAATTTAGGTTTTTAAACGACAAAAATACAAAAAATTAATTAAAATTCAAATTTTCGAAAAAAAAATTCAAAAATTTCACGAATTTAACTGACAAAAATTCAAAAACTTCAACTACAAAACTCAGCAAACCCTTTTAACAAACAATCACCAACAAAAATCAATTTTTTCCCTACACAAACACAAAATTTCTCCACACAACAAAAAATACCACCATTGACTCAAATCGACTCCGACATCAATCAATTATTTTTCCTCCTCTCACCAACCAACCAACCAACCAACTCTAAAAAACCAATTTCCTTATTAAACACATTAAACAACTCAATTTAATACCTACTAAAAATTACTTTTAATACCTGTAAGCGTGCATGCATCAGTCAAGTCATTTTTCGTCTTAACATTTCGTGTCGATGCATTTCGATGACAATCTTTGGTTATAGCGATAATTTTTTGTTTCGTGTTAACAGCATTGGGATCCAGTTTGAACGATATACAGATGAATTACTATACAATATAACACTTCCACCGACATTAAAGCGTAACCTGCAATGAATCAAAATAAAAAAATCAAAATATTGCAAAATTTTTCACACTCAAAACAAAATTTTCCAGATAAAACCGGTTTTGAAAACGAGGTAAATAAAAGGGTTTAGATTACGAAATTATCGCTTAAGGTGATTTTTGTTATCGGGGAATTGTGTAATTTATGTAATTTATTATTTTGAATTCGAATTTTGAATTTATTGAATTGATTTTTTTGGACAATGCGTCAGTTTTATTTTTATTCGCGCTATTTTTGAGATTTTAAGGGTGAGTCATCAATTTAGGTTGAAATTTGAAATTATTTTAATCGATGGTAGTATTATGTGTATTTTTGTTATCTATTATAAATATTTAAATGATTTTTTGGGATTTTTTAAGGGCGAAAACGGATTTTTTGATAGCGCGCATTTCGAGGTTGTTAACCAAGTTCAACTTGGCAACGGATCTTTTGTGAGTTTTGAGTCACGTGAAAATTATTTTTAAACATGCTTTAGGTTATAAACTATGTGTTATTAATTTTAAAACAAAATACACCTTAAAAATAATTTTTTACGTTACATAAAACCCATTTTAACGTGAATTTTTTCTCTCATCCGCTTCGAAAATATTATTTTTAACCGGTTTAAACCTCATTTTGCGCGTCTAAACTTTTTACTAAAATATATAAGGATATTGTGTAAATTATTACCTTAATTTTAGAATAAAAATAGAATAATCAATGCGTAAAATAATACAAAAATCACCTACCAAATTGCAATCAATGATAAAGAGCCGCCATTGCTGCGCGCTGACTAAATTCTACAACGCGATTGGTCGCATTTTACAAACCGCCGTCTGGTGACAAAAATCGCAAACTCGGTTTTACGTCATCGAAGATAACAGACAATTGGCAAATGACGTCACACTTACAAAATCATAACAGAATAACTTTCCATTGATTACAGTAGATATTCAACTTTATTATTATTTCAATGAAAAGAGTTGCACTGTATTATAAAAAATTATTTTTGTGTAAAATCAAAATGAAAATGCTATTTTTGTTGTTAATCTTGCTGAATGCTGAGCAAAGCATGAATTAAGCTATGGGTACTCAAAATAGTGTTTACTATAAGGAAGTCTCATTTATCAACTGTCTTATGTTGAAAAAACTCAAGGCTGGATACAAGGCTAGAAAAATAGGAAGTGGATCTATATATATATATATAATGTGCATTCATAGTGTAAAGATTTCCTTACTGACTAAAATAAACATATATCTCCAACAAAATATATTTTTAACACTTTTTAATTCTTGCTGTACAATAAACTGCAAAATTCACTGCAACTCCAAATTTGGTTATTCTTGATATTGAAATAAATTGAATTAAAACATGATTTAATGTTTGTGTAATAAATATACTTACTCATTTAAAACTTAGCCCATTTGATGTCTTAAATTAATGTTCGTTCCGGCTCGACTAAGAACATTTGCGAGGCCTGAATCCACCCATTTTCGACGGTGCTGGTCTTCATCGTTGCAAGGCAATGTTGGATGAACACACACCAACAATAATATCGCAACAAGTATTGTATATACAACCACCTGTCTGATCATCTTGGCATTGAAAATAGTGTATTGTGTGTACAGATAACTCTTTGCAGTTAATATACGACGTCCGGGTGTGTTATTACAGATTATGGTTGAGTTATAGTGAAAACTATAATAACATTTTACGACAACAAATTGCAACAAATTCAATTAAATGCCTGTGAATAAAATATCGAACAGGATTGTATTTTTGGGATTCTCTAGTTTTAATTCAATTGTATAATTACTCACTTATTTAAATTTATATGAATTTCTGTCGATGAGGTTTGCCGCTTATCTGCAGCATGGTGGAAAAATAGAAGGTGTGCTCTCGCGCAACTTCCTGTGACGTCACGTGCGATCACCGTACTACTGGTAATGCAATTTCGAAACCACGTGACCGCACAAACAACGTCACTCACGTTCGCTTAACGTTGTGCAAACACAAAGTCAACGCTCCAAATATGACGTCATGTCTGATCTGCGCAGATCGGTCTGATTTTTGCCTCCCGAGCGAGCATACCTTCTGTTTTTCCACCATGATGTCAACAGTTATCTATATATCAAGGATTTAGTAAGAAAAAGCAGTTGCGTCTGATTTTTCAGTGAAAATGCAATGTTAAGAAGTAAAAACAAAGATGTAATAAGACATTTACGTTTTAAAATTTCTTTTTATTCAACTAACTTCTTTCGCTCAACAAAAGACATGACAATTTTTCCATAAATTTTAAACTTTAATTCCATATTAATTCCGTTAAATTTAAATTCATTAAAAACTTAAATCAAAAAAATCTTATCCATATTTTCTTTTCTTCAACAACACAAAAAATAAAAACTTAAAATTAGAAAAATGAACAAAATTCTGTCAAATTTCTTCTGCACAAAGAGATTTCTAAACATCACACAGAATTATACCTAATACATAATGACAAAAAACTACCAGTAATTTATAGAAATCTAAAATCATCAATTTTTCAATTTGATTTTTCTTAAAATAACAAATAATTTAATTATTAATTTTTCTCAATAGTTGATTAATAAAACTGATAAATGCAAATTTCTTAACCACTGGATTACATTCCTACACCTTAAATAAATTTATGTTGTAGTTTTAAATATTCCCAACAAAATAATAAAAATAAAAATTCGGGTGACCAATTATTTTAGAATTTCAGTTTTGTAAAATAATAATTATAAGATAAAAATTGTTTTTAATTTAATTTTATTTAATTTTTTTAAACTAGTCACACCGAAGTTTCGCTACTGTGATTAACTATCACAGGATTGGTGTTGACGTCACCAGCTGACATAAGGTGATTGGAGTTGGCGGGAGAATCGATTTTAATCATGATTGGCGAATCTTCTTCGTCCTCTTCCTCTGTCATTGTTGAAAGGCGTTTACGCTCGTCCTCGTTCATAGCATCTTTTTTGGATCCTCGATTCTTTTTGTGACTGGAAGAGATTGAAAATAGAGTGGATTATGATTTTGTGATGTGGGGTTGAAGTGAGTTTGGTGGTAGATGAAAAAAAAATGGAAATTGGTGGGAAAAAATTTGGAAATTTGAGAAAATTGACTGGAAAAAATTTGGAAATTTGAGAAAATTGACTGGAAAAAAATTGAAAAATTGGGAGAAAAAAGTTGGAAAAAATGAGAGGAGAGAAATTGAAAAATTTGGAAAATAGAATTGGGAAAATTGGCGGAAAAATTTGAAAAATCGAGAAAATTGGGAAAATTGGAGGAGAATAATTAAAAAATTTAGAAAAAAAATTGAAAAATTTGACGGAAAAAATTAGAAAAATTGAGAAAATTGGCGAAAAAATTAAAACATTGAAAGAATTGGAAGAAAAAAGTTGAAAAATTTGAAAAAAACTGGAAGGTAATTAAAAAATTGGTGGAAAAAAATTAAAAAATCGAGAAATTGGCGAAATTTTTTTTAAAAAATTGAGAAAATTGGTAAAAAATGAGACTAAAACAACGAAAAATCAATACAAATCCACAAATTTCAACTACTAACTAAAAAACTAAAACGCTAAATAACTGCGCAAAACATAAAAAAAACTACCAAAAATTCAACACCTACAGTAACACAAATTAAAAACAAATCTCATTTTCTTTCTCACCTGTTTTCAGTCGCTTTCTGCGGACTGAGATTAACACTTCCACCATTCACAGCTTTAACACTATTAACTTGCTTCCAAATCCCGGATTTATTAACCTCTTCCGAAATATTAATATCAAGCTCTTCAAAATGTTGTAAATTCTCAATCGGAATTTTCATTATATTTCCATTATACAACGATATCTCCAAATTTCCCGAATCAGCAATCTGAATTCCAGGCACATCTGGAGTCCCCTGTTACAAAAAAAATCAATTAATCTCCAAAAATTAACAAAAATTAACAAAAATACTCTAAATTTATCTTCAATCTTCTCTTTTTCCTCTTCTCGTTTCCTTCTCGTCGACTCCGGCATGACGTCATCGAGTATTTTCAGTTCACGTTGCGTGAACACGAAATCCAATAATTTCCGAAGTCCAATCATAAACACAAGCTACAAAATTAAGAAAAATATTAAATTTGAGGTAAAATGGTTTAAAATTTATTTTTATACCATGATAGGAAAGGCAATGGACGATTGTTTATACGTCTTGACGACCCAAAGCGCGACTAAACACACAATTTGAATTCCGGTAAAGAGGTGAACACGCATGAGCGGTACTTGACGAAGAAACGTGTAGTCTGGTTGATATTTAGCGGGCATGAACATGATGAGGATACGATCGAAAAACTGAAATTAGAGATTAAAAATGAGTTAATTAATTGTGTTTTTTGAGGAAAATTGGGTAATTGTGGATTACTTACTTGAAGACCTTTGAGCGAAGACGTACCCATGTAAAGAAAGACGCCGAACAGCACAGGCATAGGAATACACTGTAAAATAAATGAATTAGTGGAATTTTGAAATTTTGAAATTGTAGTTGCTGGAACAAATTTTCTTACATTTGTACTAAAATTAACAATTTTTACCATTTTAAAATTTGTTCAACGAACTTAAACAACGATTTTTTAAACATTCTGTGACTAAAATTCATTTACAAACAATATTATTTTCCTTACACGAAGCATTGGAGTAAGAGCAACGGACAGTCCAATCATGATGAAAATCATTAAATGAGTAGCGCGTTGTTCACGAACCCCCAGAAATTGAGGTTTTTCTCCAGGAGCCGCGCATTCCGATTCTACTTTCAGAGTGTTCACGTGAGTGACTGATAAAACCGTGCCTGCCACGAACCATGGCAATCCCATAAACGAACAGATGATGATCAGTATAGCGAGCACGAATAAATCTAGATGATATCCGCCTCCTTTCTAGATAAATAAATGTGAAAAAGGATTATTTTTAAGGTAGAATTATTTAGTAAATTAAATTAAAATTTTTTTTTCTAAATTCGTCACATTTTGTTCCAAATTTTGCATTTTTTTCTCCAAATTTGTATCAAATTTACCAAAAAATTCCCAATTTTTTCCAATTTCCCCTCTAATTTTGCATTTTTTCCCAAATTGAAATTTTATTTCCAATTTCCCCTCTAATTTTGCATTTTTTCCCAAATTGAAAATTTTTTTTCCAATCCCCCCCAAATTTGGATTTTTTTTTAAATTTTCCCCGCCCCACTTTTCAATTTTTTTCCAAATTTCCCCCACCCCCACTTTTCTTTTTTTTTCCCAAATTTCCAATTTTTTTTCTAAGTTCTCCAAATTTTCCAGTTTTTTCCCCGATTTTTTTTCCAATTTCCCCCAAAAACATTCTAAAATTTACCAAATATTTCCAACACAACACTTTTCAAAAACATTTCTCAAATTTCCATTAACCAATTTTAATACCTCAACCATTTCCACCAAAAAACTCCTCATCCATCATTAACCATTACCTTAAGTTTATGTTCCTTACGATTAACGATAACAGCAGTAATCTGCTGATCCATAAAAATCAAAATCGTCGCTAAAAGCGCTGGGATTATCGCAGCAACACATGTCCAAACCGGATTATTGCCAAACGGAGGGATAAACCAACTTCTATCTTTACTAGTAGGCTTTAAAAAACATTAATCCACCATTAATCCTTTAACCCAAAATCCTTAAATTCAAAAATACTTCAAATTTTTCAGGAACATCTAATTTCGGTGTTGCAATACCGATTAAATAATCTAATAAAGTCATGGATAATATCGCGATGATCACAGCAAAGTCGTTGATAATCTGCCGAATCTGGATTAAAAAATCGAGATTAGGATTAAGATTAATTTTTTTTTCTTTTTTTTTACCTTTGTAGGGAAGAACGACGTTGTTTTAAACTCTTTCAACGTGAAGGATATGATGTACGTTGATGCGAATAAAATTATAGACATAAGAAAAACGTCTGGAAAATAATCGCAACCGACGCCGACTAAAAGTCCGTCATTTTCCTGTTGAAAAATATGCCGAGAGAAAGATTTCCTCAATCATAAAAGTAAAAATTGATGTAAGAAAAGAGGTCTTTACAAGTAAAATATTGACAGATTTGCATATTTGAAATAAATTGATAGAGATTTTTATTTTAAGGAATGTTTCAGAGTGGTTTAGTTGCGATTTGGTGGATGTCGTGACGTTTTTTAATTTAGGTTTGTAGGTGTTTAAAGGTGTTTAAGTGGTTGATTTTGATTTTTGAGACCAAAAATGTTAAAATTTGAATGTTCAAACGTTGTTTAAACCTGTTTAAACGCGTTTATTTTGATTTTTGAGGTCAAAAATGTTAAAATTTGAGTGTTCAAACACGTTTATTTTAGTTTTTTGAGACCAAAAGTGGTAATTTACCTGTTTAAGTGCAGTTTAAATTCAGTTAAACGCGTTCAAATGTTCTAATCCTGTTTATTTTAGCTTATTTCAGACCCAAAACAGCAATTTAAACCCGTTTAAACTCATTAATTTGACTTCTTCAGAACCAAAACTCAAAATTAAACGTGTTTAAACAAGTTTAAACAGTCAATTAACCCACTCAAACATCTTTATCAGTTCATTTAAACAGTTTAAACTCAATCCCACACGTCACTCAGCCCTAAAACCTCCTTTAAACGCGTTTAAAACTGTTTAAACTCACTTCATACCACTCCTAATCACTCTGAAACACCCCTGTTAAAAAAAAAAAAAAAAAAAAAATTAACAAAATATTAAAATATTAAAATATTAAAAATCGAAAACTAATCCAACGGTTAGTTTTTCTCCACGTGACACAGACAACACAACAACATTGGCTTTGGTACACACACCTCCAGCTCGTCAATGGGCCTGGATTTTCAGTTGCGCTTACTTTGCATTCTTGCCTAGTTAACAGCGTCCAGTTGGTACTCAGCTGAGTTGCGGTTGCGTTCTCCGGACGCTTACATTCGCATTGGTAGTTAAGCAAAAGCGGCGATAACGTATTCACCGAAAACTTACTTCCAATTTCCAACAACTAAAAGTTGAAAAATTTTGTTAACAATTTTTAATTTTAGTGTTAAAATTTTTTAAATTTTACTTTTATAACGGCGTTGTAGATAAAGATAAGTGATATAAGACAGGCGAAATTTTCTTCAGTGAATCGAGTGATGTAGCAGACGAAAGCACTGGCGTCAATGGCGACTAGGATTATGAGGATTATTCCAGTCCAAACACCGATCCATAAGCGGAACGACATGAATTCGATGTTGTTGTCTCTGGAAATTAGTTGAAAAAGGATGTTAGATTAAATATATTTAAGGGTATTATCAATATATCTGAAACCGCAGAAATCCAATTTCTAATCCCCAAAAAATTAACTTTTTAATCCAAAAAATATGGGAATTAAAAATTGGATTTTTTAGATCCAAAATTTGATTGTCTATTAATTCCGCCACAATTTCCGGATAATCCGTTTTAGCGGATTATTAAAAAATGTAGGATTATCAGGTTATTAATTCGATTCTGCTATGTTATGTCCAAATGTTCTATACAGTATATAAGTTATCGATTTAATAACGTGATAATCCTATATTTTTGGATAATCCGAAAAAACGGATTATCCGAATATTGTGGCGGAATTGAGCTTCTTTGGAATAAGCTCAATTCCGCCACAATATTCCAAATTTTGGAGGAATTTTTGGGAGAATTTTTGGGGATTAAAAGGTTATTTTTTGATTAAACGATTGATTTTCGGATTAAAGAGTGGATTTGGGGAAGATTTAATCGATTGATTTTTTGGAGAATTAAAAATGGATTTTCTGGAAATTTTGGGAATAAGCTCAATTCCGCCACACTATCCGGATAATCTGTTTTTGCGGATTAACCAAAAATATAGAATTACCACGCTATTAATCCAATTATATAAGTTATCTCGGATACCTGGATAACGTATATACATAATACTTGGACATTACATAGCTTAATCGGATTAACAATATGATAATCCTAAATTTTTTGATAATCCGCTAAAACGGATTATCCGGATATTTTGGAGGAATTAATTGACAATCTTTTTAATCCTCAAAATCCATTTTTTAACCTCCAAAAATCCATTTTTAATCCCAAAAATCAACTTTTTAAACCGCAATCTTTTAAAATCACCAATTTCACATCACTTCCAACTCCAACCACCAAACCACCCAAAAAACCCCCAAAAAATTCCAAAAACCAATTCAACTCTACCCACACCCAACCACCTAACTCACTGGCAAAACGTATGAGCTATCGTCTCAAAAACCAACACAGGTCCAGTACTACTCAAAAGCGTCAATGGCTGCCCACTAAACAACGCATACAATATTCCACAAACGCATCCAGACACCAAACTTTCCATAGCTGCCTACAAAAACCAAAAAACCAAAATTAAGTTACTTAATCATCAACCTAATCCACTTTATTACCATCATATTCCCAGTAGCTTCTCCGAGTAATCCTCCAAACGTAATAATCGGTGTTAAACAAGCAAAATAGAGAAATATAAAGGACGCTAAACACTGAATAGCCAAAGCGTCTTTGAAGTCAGATAAATACCAAGGAACTTTTCTCTTAACATCATTCCGTAATCCGCCAAACAATCTGTATTAAAAAACCAAAAACAACAACAAACTCAACGACATCATCTCGTTCAGTGATTTATTAAAAACCACACAAAATATTTAAAACTCAATAAATCCTTAAAATACTTTCTCAATATTCTTTCTTACTTTCCTGTTCGATTCAACCCAGACTCTTCTCTTATCTTCGCTTCTTCTTCTTCCTCATTACCTTCATCTTTCCCTTGATCACGCGCTTTGCGATGATCTTGCGAAGGAATTTTCTGAGGTGGTTCGATTCGGATTGACGGATCCCATTCACCTGGTGGTAAAACCGTGACGGCGTCCAGAAATTCATCCACGCCAGCGAGTAAATCAAGTCGACTTTTTCCTTTATAAGCGACGTCGTGAAAAACTTCATCCGACATTAATGTCGCGGTTGCGCGACCGATTTCGTGGTACCGGGAAATGTTGCCTTGTGGGCCCAAAAGAACGAAGATAAAACGGGTGGGTAAAGGAACTTCGGTTAAATCACCTAGAAATTGTTAAAAATGGTTAAATTTTTTGATGAAACAAGATGGCGGCGGCTCCATTACCCAAAAAAACAGCTTGGGCTAATCGAACAAATCCGCAAATTGTTCGTTCCATAAAATCTAGTTCTCCAACTAAGATATTACTCGCTTCAGCGCCTTGTGGGATTTTTTTCATAAAATGTTGGTTTCCCTGAAAAATTTCAAAAATTTGAAATTTAAGTGAATTTTTTATTTTATTTTATTTTATTTTTGTTTACTTTTAGTTGTTGAATATCTGTGTTACTAGCAGTGGATAGAATTCCATCTTGATTGGCATTTCCTTGTCCGGTTGCGTTGTTGTTTTGAAGGGATAATCCACTTGCACTGTGCTGGAGATTATCTCCTTGATTGGCAGACGCTGGTTGGGAAATATAAAAGATGGTTAGTTAGTTTGTTGTTTTTGTTGGGGTTTGGTTTGTTTTGAGTGGTAGGTAATGTTTAATTTTATTTTTGCTGCAGAAATAAAATTCGTAAGGGTGAGTTGTAATTCGAAATGAGAAATTAATTCTGAGTTAAGGGGAGTGTAAAAAAAAATTTTTGTTTAAGAAAAAATTGCTAAAATTTGTATAATATTTAGTTGATATTAAATGTGGACTAAAAAATTTCAAAAATTTAATTTTTGAATGTCTGGGGAAGTTTTTAAATTTACTGCAGTTGAAGAAAAAAGTTTAATTGATATTCCAAAATATTGCCAAAAATTTCAAAGAATTTTTTTAAAAAATTCGAAAATTCGAAATCAAAATTCAGCATCAAAAATTCAATAAAAATTCAGTAAAAATTCAAAATCAGAAAATTCAACAATTTTAACTCAAAATCTAAAATTTAATAAAAAAATTTAATAAAATAATTTAATAAAAAAATTTAATAAAAAAATTTATAAAAAAGTTCAGTAGAAATTCAAAATCAAGGATAAAAATTCAAAAATTCAAAAATTTGACCCCAAAAAACTTATAATTCAATAAGAATCGTGCAAAAACTCTTAAAAATCAACAAAATTTTAACATTAAAATACTTTCAAAAAACAGGCAAAAAAACACACCACAAAAAAAACCAATAAAAACAAACAAAAAAAACAAAACCTCGAATAAAAACCAAAACACAAAGAAATCGGAAAAAAGAAGTTAGAATCAAGACCAATACCAGGCAAATGTTGGAAATGAACAACTTTTACACTTGGGTTAGTAGCGCAACTATGAGTAGTAGCATTCATCATGGCGGCAGTAGTAGTAGTAGTAGTAGTACTAGTAGTTGCCGGTGGCAGATGATTGACATGTGTCGGGGCTAAGTTTACATGTGCTTTACCAGCAGTGAGCAATCGCCCATATTGGTGATGTTCAGCTGAGTTTGTAGGGCTTGTCGGGGCGACAGTTGAAGTTGGAACAAGAGGGTTACCATCTTGCGTCATACCTGAGCAAAAGGGTTAAATAAAGGAAAAGAAAAGACCCAAAAGAAAAAGAGAAATTGGTGAGTTGGGGGTAGTTTGTGTGAGGTAATTGTAAAATGTTTTTCGGGGTTTGAGATGTTGGGGTAAATTCAAAATTAAATGGATTTTTGCGTGGTGGAGTTTGACTTGGTGTAGGATCGGAAGTGGATTGTAAATTTGATCAGATTGAGAAATTCTGGGTTTGATCGTGTGTAGTAGTAGTCACTGTTCTTGGTTGATCCAGATGGTTGTAAAAGAAAGAAAGTTGTTAATCCACTAAGAGTTTTTGAAATTTGCAAGAAAATCCGGAAAATGCAGAAATATATCTGGAATAATCTGGGAAATCTGGAAAATCTCCAGAAAAATATTTGGAAAATCCAGAATATCTGGAAAATCAAGATAATATCCAGAAAAATATCTGGAATAATCTGGAAAATGCGGAAAATCTCCAGAAAATACTTGGAAAATCCAAAATTGCAGCCGGTAAATTTCAGAAAACATCCAGAAAAAAAGTTCTGGAAAATCCAGAAAAATATCTGGAAAATCGAGGAAAATCCGGTAAATCTAAAATAATATCCGAAAAATTCCAGAAAATATACAGAAAATTATCCAAGAAATACCCAGAAAAAAATATCTGGAATAGTCTGGAAAATATCCAGAAACATATTTGGAAAATCCAAAATAATATCCGGAAAATTTCAGAAAACATCCAGAAAAAAAGTTCTGGAAAATCCAGAAAAATATCTGGAAAATCGAGGAAAATCCGGTAAATCCAAAATAATATCCGGAAAATTCCAGAAAATATACAGAAAATTATCCAAGAAATACCCAGAAAAAATATCTGGAATAGTCTGGAAAATATCCAGAAACATATTTGGAAAATCCAAAATAATATCCGGAAAATAACAGAAAATATAGAGAAAATTATCCAATAAATACCCAGAAAAATATCCGGGATAATCTAAATAATCCTCAAATCACCCAGAAAAATATCTGCAAAATCCAAAAAAATCAAAAAATCCAGCTTAAAAACTCCTTTTCTCAATTCTGGTTCTTTTACCACAACACATTACCACTTCCATCACCAATAATCCACTTAATCCATTTACTTTTGACCACACACTTAAAACAAAATTCAAAAATATCAGATTTCTGAATCCACCATCGATTCAAAACCTGACCTCAACCTTCAACAACAAAAAACCCAAACATTAAAAATCACTATCAAAATACTCCTTACTTTTACTACTGGAATGAACACGACCAATATCAGCCAACGATCTGATAAGAGGTATCCTCGACGGCTTATTATTATCATGTCGTCGTTCGTGCAAATGTCGATGTCTTTTTAAGAGAATCTCTTTTATTCTGTCTCGTTGATCCTCTGGGATGTGTTTAGCGTTCACCATGTTTTCCAGAACTAAATCTACAAATTCCAAAAAATTAAAATCATCACTACAAATTCCAAAAATCGAAAATATTAATTTCAAACCTGCAATTTGCTCTAAAGAGGTCGCTTCTAGATCCAACATCACGGTTCCATTTAAAATACAACTCCGGAGTTCGAATAGCGAATGTAGCGATAGCGTCGCTACGTGAGGTTTCGACCACCGGTTGCCACCTTCTTCGACATCTTCTTCGAATTTCACCCATCTGGCGGTTTCCCGCCATTCCATTTCGTTTCCGTCGATAAATAATTCTTCCATTTCACTGAAGAGAGGGTGTGATTCGTGCATTTCATCTTCTTCTTCTCCGAGTAAAAAATGGACTCTTTGGGCTGGTGGAGTAACTGAAATTAAAAGTAGGAATTTTTTAGAAGTAGTTTTGAAGTTGGATTTTTAAGATTTTTGGTGGTTAAATTTTACTAGATTTTTGAAAATTTTGGGTTTGTTGATTTGTTTGTGGATTTTGAATGTTTGGAGTTTGAATTTTGGAGTTTTGGAGTGGTAAATTTTTGGATTTTTTTAAAGTTTCAAAGTTTAAAATTGGTAAATTTTTGGATTTTTTTGAAGTTTCAAAGTTTAAAATTGGTAAATTTTTGGATTTTTTTGAAGTTTCAAAGTTTAAAATTACTAAATATTTAGATTTCTTGCAAGAAATCTAAAAATTTAGCAGTTTTTTCAAGTTTTAGAGTAAATTACAAAATTTATGAATTTTTTTAAATTTTAAAGTTTTCTTACAATTTTTATTTCATCAAAATGCTAAATTTTAAGTTTTCTTCAAATTTTAGAGTTTTGAATTTCAAAATTTTATCACATTTTAAAATTTTGAGTCGCTGAACTTTTTAACTTCTTCAAAATTTTTCCATCTCAAATCGCTCTTTTGCATTCCTTGAATTTTAATAATCCTCCGCAATCTACAAAACTTAATTAAAAATTTTTTTAAAAATTTCTAACACTCCAAAAATTATTCATAAAGTAGTCCAATTTTATCATTTCTAAAATTCTTTTATATTCCACTCTCTATAAATAAATTTTAATTACATCTTCTGCGATATTTTTAAACCCGTAACCTTACGTGGTCTGTCATCATCCGCCTCTTCTCCTCGTCGGTGATGCCGATGGTGATGATGGCGATGCCGGCGATGTCGCGGTTGCCGACGGTGCGTGCTACCAATATGCACACCGACGTAAACATCGTGCGCACGATGTCCTAGAATTAAAAATTCAAAAAGTTTTAACTGAAAAAACATAAAAATGTTACTTACTAATTTTTAAAATGTTAAAATATTTTTAACTAATTTTTAAAATTTACAAAATTTTAACAAATTTTAGACTAAAAATAAAATAATTTTACTCAAAAATTCGTTAAAATTTTGTGAATTATTAAAATTAATCAAAAATTAATCAAGAATTAATAAAAATTTTGTGAATTCTTAAAATTAATCAAAATTTAGTCAAGAATTAATAAAAATTTTGTGAATTCTTAAAATTAATCAAAAATTAGTCAATAATTAATAAAAATTTTATGAATTCTTAAAATTAATCAAAAATTAGTCAAGAATTAACAAAAATTTTGTGAATTCTTAAAATTAATCAAAAATTAGTCAAAAATTAATAAAAATTTGTGAATTCTTAAAATTAATCAAAAATTAGTCAAGAATTAATAAAAATTTTGTGAATTCTTAAAATTAATCAAAAATTAGTCAAAAATTAACAAAAATTTTGTGAATTTTTTAAGTAACTAATTTTCAACCAATTTTAAAAATTCACAAAATTTTAACTAACTTTAACCCTAACACTACAAAACTTCAAAATCACCATTCGTCGACCAAAAATAACAAACAACCTACCAATGATTCATTTAATTACTACTATTAAATTTTCCTCCAACTCAGCACAATAAATTACGTCATCCTTTTGATATGATAATTCATAATCACCCACCGGAAGTGCATTCAAACAACAAAATAAATAATTTATACATTTAAACAAACTTTATAGTAATTTATTTCCGAAAATTCTCAACATCAAAATAATTTTCAAACAATTTCTGACGTCATTGTTCTCCAAACACCGCCACGAGTTGGCGCTCGGATCGAGGACTTTTATTAGGTTTATTTTTGGATTGTGGAGAAAAGAACGAACGTCATTGTGGTGGGTAGATAACGTCATTCGTAAATTTGACGTAAATAGACATTTTGGTAATAAGTTTGCGTTTGAGATAATAAAGGTTGAGAGTGACGTTTTGGTGGAAATTATTTCGGAGAACGTGATTAAATTTTTAGACGTTGGAGAGTTGCATTGTGGGTAATGTGATTTTGGGGAAATGTGGGTGAAGTGGTTGTTTGGAGTGGATAAAATGGTTGTGGGGATTAAAAATGGATGTTGGTAAAGGGTATTTAGAATTTGTTGATTGAATTTTTGAATTTTTTTTTTTTTTAGTGTAGATGTGTGAATTTTTGTTAATTTTAAAAAGTAATTTTTAATAGTGTTATGATTCAAATATGGCGTTGGAATTATCGAAAGAATTCAAACGTGGAAAAAATTGAAAAAAATTCAATAACTGTAAGTTAGAGAATTGAATGGAATTCAAAGTTTGGACTAATTTGAAAATGGGATAAAAATTCAAAAATTGAATAGGTTTTAGTGGTAAAAAATTCAAAAATAAGGAAAGAGTCCAAAATGAGAAAAAAATTTAAAAGTCTGTACAAAATTCATGAATTCAAAAATTCCAAAATGAGGAAAAATTCCAAAATGAGAAAAAAAAATTCAAAAATTGAATAGATTTTAGTGGTAAAAAATTCCAAAATGGAAAAAAATTCCAAAATGGGATAAAAATTCAAAAATTGAATAGGTTTTAGTGGTAAACAATTCAAAAATAGGAAAAATTCAAAAGTGAGAAAAAAAAATTCCAAAATGAGAAAAAATTCAAAAATGGGGAAAAATTCAAAAATAAGGAAAAAATGAGAAAAAATTCAAAAATGGGAAAACATTCAAAAAATCGAGTAAAATTCTTGAATTCAAAAATAAGGAAAAAATGAGAAAAAATTCAAAAATGGGAAAACATTCAAAAAATCGAGTAAAATTCTTGAATTCAAAAACAAAAAATTCAAAAGTTTAAAACCAATTTCGAATTTACTCCCCAGAAAACAAAACAAAAATTACCGCCTACCATTTATCTATAGAAACTATCTTTCCAGTTTCCGCACCATTCAATACTCATCCCCACACTTCAAAACCAAACAAATTTCGTCACCAGGCGCCGACATCTTCAACGCACATTTTAATACCAAAACTTGAATACCTCATAATTACACCCATAAAACATAAAAATCTTCACTTCGAAGATTTACACATTCCGGTTTACGTAGTACCAGGTGCAGATCTAACTCCGTGACGAAACTCAACCTGTTTAATCGAGGATTTATTTCACACCACCAAAAAAAAAAAAAAAAAAGCAGTAAAAATTATATAACAAAAAATTTTGTAATTTTATAAATTTTTTCAAAGATATTAAATTAAATTTTATTAGATTACAAACATCGACTAAAATTTTCCACTGTGCGGTTTTTTGGAAATTAATTCGTAACCACTTTATTTGCATTTTTAAGGCTACGTGAAAGTTGTTTTAAAATTAACTTGTTTATTCAGAATTTATTTAAAAATGGCGTCTGGTTTTTCTTAATTACAACATAATTTTTAAGAAAAAAACTTTCCTCGTTTCGGTTTTACTAAAAATTAAATGTTAAAATTTTCAATTTTTACCATTTGGTTGATTCGCGACGCCATTTTGGTTTTTATTTTGTTGGAAGAATGGGAGAAAACCTGAAAGCGCAGTTTCTAATATTAACCTCTTATTGAGGCCATTTTCATTTCCGTAATGCTTGTAATATGAGGATTAAGAAGATAAATCAATATTTTTCTTGATTTCAGTCGATGAAATCAATATTAAGTTGGGAATAAGCTCGTAAAATCGATTTAGCCTTGACTAAACATGATTTTGCCTCACAATTTGACTGAAAAGTAAAATATTTCTCTAAAATATTTAAAATACACAATTCTTCGGATATAACGCGGGTACAACCCAAATTCGGATATAACGCGGGTGCTTCTACCCCAACCAGCTTTGTACCTTACAAACAATGGAACACAAACAATTTACTATACTAGCCTAGTTCTAGCTAAGATGTCCTATAATACAGGTCATCACCGGCTTCTCCGAATCCTATGGTATTACCAGGGAGCGGTGTGCGTCTTACAACACACCGGAAGAATTGCAGCTGTTTTTCAGATTTTATTGCATAATTATTGGTTTCAAACAACACTACAGACTTTTATCCACATATAATTAAACCCTGTTAATAACACGCCTGGTTATTCCACAGATTCACATATCCTGGGAAATACAGACATATACCCCTTAGACCCTTAAAAATGAATGTAACTCTGTGCCAATAAGACACAAGGACCTTGAAATTATCTAAACTTGTAAAAAAACTGCTCTATTTGATACCACCATCATACTTACTCCCTTAAACCAATTAAATTTTATACTTTCAAGGTAAACACCATCTTAAACTTGATTAAAATGTTATTCTATACTGTACCTTCAAAATCTTTGTCAGTGTAGCTAGGATGACTATTCAACGCTCCTTGATCCTTAATGGCTTCATCGTTGATTAAAGGATCCATTTCAGTCAACAAGTAAAACTTCTATAAATAAAATGCAAACTTTATCTAAGTATATATACTGTATATTTATACCCAATAAAATAATAATAATAATTTTAATATAAAATCGCATAAAAGTTACAACAAGTGGTCAAAACTTGTCTTATCCGGTGTTAAGAAAGTTAGTTTTAAGTGTTTAATGGTTTAAGAAACGAATTAATAAAGAATTAAACGGAAGAGCGTTGACCACTTATTTAGCAAATGACGTCACATCACGGAAATAGTATTGTAAGTTGGTTTATTTATAGATTTTTACACTTTTAATACATTATTTATTATTTTTGGATGTTGGAAAATATTTTTAGGGTTTGTTGAGTAAATAAAGTGTGTTGTGACGTCATTTAGGGGGGTGTTTTATAGTATAAATGAACTCAATGTCAATGTATCATAAGGTATTTGTAAACAAGGTCAGTTAACTCTGAGTTTGAGGTTAAGACGAGTGAATGAAAATGGCTTAAGACAATAGTTGTTATGACGTGTGTTTAAGCTTTTTTGTGGTGTGTAAATATTTGGTTGTAGTGGGGATTTTATGGTGCGAGTTGTAATGTTGTGAGTTGAAATTAGAGTTGGAAAGGGTGATGGAAAATGGTGGAAATTTTCAAAATTTTCAAAATACTGTAGTAAAAATTGGAGTAGGGATGAAATTGAAAAAAAAAAAAAAAAAAAAAAAACGGTTGAAATTGAAAAATTTTCAAAAACAAGAATTGTGAAAATTTTCAAATTTGACAAATATTTTGGAAATTTATAAATCTCGAAAATAAAAAAAAAATCAAGGAAATTTTTCAACATAAGATTTCCAAAAATTTCCACAATTACAAACATCTTAAATTTTAAGATTAAACAAATTTCACTCACATAATCGACAAATCTCAAAATTTTCCACAAAATTCCATATTGATCCCACGATCAAATTTTTCCGTTGCAAAAATTGAAAACAATTTCCAGTTTATCCAATTACAAAAAATTTCCCAGTCATCGAACCAAACTCATAACATCACCATCTGTCACAACCACAAACAAAAATTTTCCTTTCAAAAAATTCAAAAAAATTCAAAATTTTGAATTTTTATGTGAAAATTTGAATTCAACAAAAAAATTCAACTTTAAACTACTTCAACCACCTACCTTAAAATTTGACACAGATACGCCAACTTAATCAAACAAAAACCAAATCAGATAAAAAAATTTTCCAACAACACAAATATGTCTCCCCTCAAAAAATAAAACGCGTGCTATTTTTCCCACAATTCCACCAACAAAAAACTACGCCACAAGAAATTCTTAGTACCAAAACTACGTAAATTTTATTTACACAACTTTTTAAGATACCAGGGTGGGGGAGAAATAACCTCAATTTTTATCTTTTTTTTAGAAAATGATAATGCGAAAAAAATATAAGAATGGGAAATTTGAAAAAAAAAAAAAAAAAAAAAAAAAAAAAAATAAAAAATAAACACCACGTGACCTATTTTTGAAATTTTTTTTTACTTAAGAGTACATTTTTGTGAAGTTAACAAATATTGGACAGTTGGCAGAAAATCAATTTTTTTTAGGGGTGAATATTGAGAATTGAAAAATTATTTTTGGTCGTAAATCATGTAAGTCTATTTTTAAGATTGATGAGTAATAAACAAATGTTAACTTGTTGGTAATTTATGACTAACATATGGTTATGTTTAATTGTAGTTTCAAGGAAAACGTTTGAGATGTCGTCTTGAATTAATTAATTTTGTTTTTTAATTTTTGATCACCTTTTTTGAAATGACTTCGTGAGTTTGACGATTTTTTACGTCATGAAATTTTTAATTAAACGTTATAAAATTAATCATACCTATAGAAAACTATTTGGTTTTTTTTATTAACGTTATAAATTTTACGAACTGATTATCCGAAAAATTTTAAAAAAATTTCAAAACCCGATGTCATTCAAATTTCACGATTGCCAAAACCGCCTAACCAGTCATCTTTAAAATCGATTAATAAATCATCTAAATGGTTTATCGACTTAAAAGTATATGATATTAATCAGAAATAGCCTCGTAAGCAGCGGTAAAATAATAAATATTACCATCTGCGACCTAAATATTTAATAAACGAGTTCAAAAATCATATCCTAAGATCAATTCCGCACATCTCTCACAGCGCGACCTGTCACCTGCAATAATTTTTAATTAAAATACCACGCTGCCAGTCAACCTGCCCTACTTTTAGCGGTTAGGGAAATATGTACTTAACAGTTTAATACCACGATCCAATCGTAAAACATCTTCAAAAAAATTTCAGTAAATGGTGAAGATCTAATCTCATCGTGATTTCACCCAATTTTGACAATTTTTAGTTCTTATCTGTGATGAGAAAATCCCACTTAAAAAATGAAATTGCTTTTCAAAATTACTTTGTAAATACTTGAAAAATAATAGCTTACAGTAAAAAATCCTCTTTACCCTCGTAAAAAAATCGAGAAAATCAGATCTCGTCTGGAGTGTTGCGATTAACGAGTTATCCTACTATCTTTAATAATCTCTAATACAATATCTAATCCACGGATCCACTTAAAAACATGAAATATTTATGTTAGACGAGGTAATAAACACTTAAAAATAATCGGCTAACCCAGGACATTCCCGATAATTTTTAAAAATAATCGCAAACACTCAATCTCGGTCGGATTCATCCAGTTTCACCTTGCCACCTTATCACTTTGTCAATTTGTAACTCATCACCAAAATTACCTACAAACATCAAATTTACTATACACGTACTAAATATGTTACTAAACACTAAAAAATAATTATTTAATTTTTAACAAGCGTAACTAAATTTTAAAAAATTCCCAAACACTTCACCTCACATCGATTTTCACGACCAACAACTCACCTTGTTTATTCCCTAACAGATTTTTAACGACAACAATATTCCCACCGGATTTAACATGTTCTAACATAAAACACCCTAAAGTACCATAATAACCTAAAATATATTTCCCAACCAGCAACATAATCTCCCTACCTGTCTACGCCATGAAATCCGAATGCAAATGAAAGTTCACATTACCACGTGTTGTACAAGCGAATACAACCAACCAATGAGCGTCATCTTAAGGACGCAATTAAAGTTAGAAAAAAAAATTTGAAAAAAATAATCTACTTTCCGGTTGTGATTGCACAGGATAAATTAAATTAAATTACCTTCAAAAGAAATAAATAAATAACATCGAAAAATTTCATGATAAATCAATTTTTATCTTGTTCGAGTTGTGACGTCAATTAATTTCGAATTTTTAAGAGTTTTATTAATTTTTTTTTTTGTGGTAAGTGGTGAAAAAAATTAAAATTCTTAGGAAAACCAAGATGGCGTCATAGGTCAAGGAAAAACAAGTTTTTTTATTTTTGGGGTTTTTTCTTGGGATTGTAATTTGGAAATGTTAAGAAAAAAAATTTGTTTAGTCATTAATACAAAGAATGTTATATAAAAATTTTGAGTCGTTAATCACTGTTTTGGATTTAGATGAATTTTGGTGGTTTTTGGTCGGAGCGCCTGCTGGTGGTGATTGGTGGAAGTAAGTAGGGTTATGTAATTTTGTTGTTTGGTTTTGAAAAATTGGTGATTTGAGGGTAAAAATATTTTTTTGTGGGAATGATTTGAGGTTTGGTAAAAATAAGTTAAAATCGATCATAAATTGTTTTTGTTGATTTTGTTGTAGAAAAATCACCAAATTTTTTTAGTTTTAATCTATGGTTGCAGTTTTTATAGAAATATTGCTAAATTTAGGCGTAAAAAAATGTTGAAAATAAATTTGAAAAATGAAAATCGTGAAGAAGTTTTGGTTTTCGGTAGAAAAATCACTAAAAAGTTTTAGTTTAAAAGCAGAATTTGTAGTTGTGATATTGATTTAGCCAAGAAATCTGAAGAATTTTCTTCGAAATATGAAAATTCAGAAAAATTTTGATTAATTAAATCTATATTTTGATTGGCAAAAATCATCAAAAATAATTTTCCTTTTTTAAAGTCAAAAAATTTTTAATTTTATTTCCCATTGATTTTCACTGCCAAAACTCACAAAAAATTTCCCATTATGAAAAGTGGGAAATTTCCAAAATTTTCATTCAAAAAATTGAAAATTTTTACTGAAAAAAAACTCAAATAAGTCAAAAAAATCACAAAAAATTTAATTTCACGGTCCAAAAATTGCAATTTTTTCTACTAGTTTTCAACTAATTTTCAAAATTTCCGTTTAAAAAAAAAAAAAAATAATAATTTGACCTGAAATTTTTAAAAATATCCACAATTTTTCTAAAAAAATTTCTCACTCACAAAAATTTTAACTTTACGATCAAAAATTGCAATTTCCAAAAATTTCCAGCAAAAAAAAAAAAAAAATCGAAACCAAAATTTTATTTTTCCTGATTTTCATTTAAAAAAAAACCCAAAAAAAACCCAATCTTAAAAAAAAAAAAAAATCAACACTTAACAAAATTTAAATTAAAAACACCTAATAAACAACATTTATAACCCTATCCCACCTAATCAAACTAACATACATCACTACAGACAAAACAAAAAACCAAAAAAAAACCTAAAAATAAATAAAAAAATAAACAAAAATAAAAATACAAATCTAACTCTTACGCCAACTTCAGTTAAAAATAGGCCCACAATTTGGAATACCTTAAATGAATTGTGTAGTAAAGATTAACCCAAAAATAAACTTCAAAATTTACGCAACGATTGTGTTCTACACGTTTAATTACACCATACCTGAAAAATGTTAAAAGGTGTTTAAAAAGATGAAAATTTTCAAAAATTTTTACCTGCGAATTAGATTCCTAAATTTTATTCCGTGTAAATTCCACGCTGACTTGCATTTTAATCGTCGATATTCCTGGAAAAGATAAAAATTTTAAATTTTGTGACGTCATTTCACATAAATTTTTAACAAATTTTGTCGAATTTTTATTGAAAAATCAAAAATTTTCACATTTTCTAATTTTTCTTCGTCTACGAACTAAGCCTTAAAATTGTACAAAAATCAGCGAAGAAATGTGAAAAATTTCAAATTTCACTTGACATTTAACAAAAATATCTTTAATAAAAATTTTATTTCTTTACAAGATTGAATTACCATGAAAATTTCGTGGGGGAAAACAACTAGACAAATAAACTTGGCATTTTGCCAAGAGACACCGAAAAATTAATCAATGTTCAAATCTTATTCCTCAAAAAAAATTCCAAAAATCGAGAATAAAGTCTTAAAATTTCAAAGTTGTAGTGGAATTTAACATTGACCTTAAAAATATCATGAAGATTTATTTATTTAAAAAAAAAAAAAAAAAAAACAGAAAAAAAAGTCAGAATTTTATCACGTTGGTGGTTTTATCAGTTGAAAAAAAATTAAGTAATGTCAAGTTATCTGACCTAGTACTGTGTATTTTAGGTTTTTAGGCTTATTTTAGCTGTTTTAGGCTTATTTAAGCCTAATTTAAGCGTATTTTATTGCTACTTTATGCGTATTTTAACTAAATTTGCATTATTTTAGGTTATTTAGTGATGTTTTAGCTAATGTTGAAATCATAATTTAGATATTTTTCGAGACATTTTCGAGTTATAGTCCCAACTAAGCGACGTAGTTGTCCAAATAAACTGAGCCAATTACAATTATTTCTGAGAATTTATTTTTGTCTCTCAAGATTCGGCCCAATTACAATTAATTTTTCGCGATTTGTTTTTGTTTTTCAAAATTTGGCCCAATTAAGCGGAATCCACTGTATTTTGGAAGACGTTATTTTTGTATTAGTATCAGCGCAGGGATTCCGCTTAATTGGGCCAAATCTTGAAAATAAAAAACAAATTTAAAAAAAAACTGAAATTTTCTCCGCTTAATTGGAACATCTACAAGAAAATTTCCCAAAAAAATATCTAAACTATGATCCTAATAGAGCTAAAATGTAGCTAAAATACGCATAAAATAGCTAAAGTGTAGCTAAAAATATGCCTAAAATAGCTAAAATATGCCTAAAATAGCTAAAATGTAGCTAAAAATATGCCTAAAATAGCTAAAATTATGCCTAAAATAGCGAAAAATATGCCTAAAATAGCGAAAATGTAGCTAGAATACGCCTAAAATAGCGAAAATGTAGCTAAAAATATGCCTAAATTAGCTAAAATATGCCTACAAATAGCTAAAATACCGCCTAAAGTAGCTAAAATACATACAGCAGCCTAAAATACCCCTAAATTAACCAAAACCACAACTATAATAGCTAAAAACAGGTCTAAAACAGTTAAAATACCACACAATATTAGACCATCCTCTTAATCAGGCCAAATAACCCACGTCCCAATTAACCGGAATCAACAACTCCTCTAACAAACCACCAACACAATACCTAGATTAACACACCCTACTTACCATTATATCCACTAATCCCACAAATAACTTTATTACATCTTAAGTACTGTACTAATACAAATACAGGTATATATATATATATTAATATTAATATCAACAGCTGTTGTAGCATGATGTTGATGACTCAGTGAGGAAATAAAATTAAATAAAACAAAATGTCATCTTACCATTGCCATTACTTTATCAGTACACACAATCATGACGTCATAAGTGTGTTTTAGGAAGTGTGGGGAATGATGGGAAGACGTGTGTGGGGTTTTTAGGTTTTTAGGGAAGAAAATGCTGGCGGAAAACTGGAAATTGATTCGAGTTGAGTCGGGAAAATTTGGGATCGGGCGATTATAAGTGTGAAGGGTTTGTAGTTTTGTTTAGATTTGGGGTTAGGGTTAATTTAGGGTTATAAATAAATCGTTATTTTTGTGAAAAATAAGATTTTTTTTGATTTTTTGGTGAAATTTTTTGAGTTTTTAAGTGGAAAATTTTTCGATTTTTGATGTTTTTTTTTTTTTTAGGTGATTAGGGTTAAGTTGGGGTTTGTGGGTAAGTTGAGATGTGATTGGGTGATTAGGGTGATTATTTATTGATGCGGATTAAGGATTTTTTTTAGGGTTAAGTTTGGGGGATTGGATGTAAATATTGCGAAAGTTGTTTATAATTGTGTAATTTAGAGTGAAATTGATCGGTATTGATCGTGATTAGGTGGAGTAAACATAAAATTTTGTTTTCAATGTGATTTTAATAAAAATTTAAATTTTTTGTTGATTTTGAAACGGAAATTTGTGAAATTTTCAAAAAAAATGTTGGACTAAAATCGATCAAAAAATTAAAATTCTTGATTTTTAAGGTATTTTGTGGTTGTAAACATTTGTTAATTTAATGTAATTTAATTTATTATATTTTAATAAAATTTTTAAAAAAAGTCGAAATTTTTGAAATTTTTCAATTTTTGACATTTTGAACTTTTGAGATTTTCGAAAAATTTTTTTTTATTAAAAATCAAAATATGTGATTTTAAGACATTTTACATTTACAAAAATTACGTAATTTAATTTAATATATTTAAATGTAATTTTAATAAAAATTAAACTTTTTTCGAAACTTTTCAAATTTTTGTCAACAAAAAATCACCGAAAAAAAATTTCGTAATTTTCAAAATTCTCGAAATTCAAAACTTCAATCGTAACCAAAACCACGTAATTTTGAACTATAAACAAGGTGAGTAATTACAGGTAGTATAAAATAAAAATATTAAAAAAAAAAATTTAAACTAAATCTTGTTTCAAATTCCAATGCAGTGTGGGAAAGCCTCTCGCGTTAGTTAAAAAATCAGCGAAATTGGGTCAAATTCAGGTTTAATCCGATTAATTTTTTAATCTACGGTTGCTAATCGGTACTACAAATATAAATACGGCAAGAAATTAAGTTACAACGAAAAATATTCAAATTTTTCACCTCTCTTATCTGAAAATTTTTCAAAATTTTTCAAATTTTTCAATTTCGACCTCGTTTTCGAGACCAATTTCTCACTAAAACTTAAAAAATATTATTACCACACTAAAACAAATTTTAAAAACCCCAAAAATAAATTTTTAGCAAATTTTACGAATTTTTTATCTCATTTTTTCACCTGCGTTACCTGAAAAATTCTCGATTTTCGCCATTTAAACCGCGTTTTTCGGGTTAAATGTCATCTCAAACTAAAATGAAGATATTTTTTAGATTGTACGATATTTTTAATGTATAAATCTCGGTTTTGATTTATTTTTTAAACATTTTTTCGTTATTTGATCTCAAGTCTTTGTCCAAGGCCACAGATGCTAACGGAAAAATATTTGAGCGGGTTTAGCGGGAATTTAGTGGTTTAAATTGGGTAAAAATATTACGAAAACATGGTCAGCTGTCTTATAAATTCGATTTCAATACAATTTGCTCGTTAAATGCGTTTCTTACCAGCATTTGAAGCCGAAAAGTTGAGCAGCGATCATCTCACTCTTACGATCTTACGGACTGCACTGCATTTGCAGACGAAATCAATGATATCATCGGGAATTTACCAGGAACTCATTATGTGACGTCAGAAAGTCTCAATTTCAGTATTAGTAAGTGATATTGTATGACGTCACAACACTGCGAGATTTAAGTAACTGTAGCCGGATACTCTCGAAGCAGATTGCGATTAGCACTAAATTTTATTTTACGTAATTTGTAATTATTTTGATAATAATTTTGTAATGTCTTTAATTAGAGTTTAATATGGATTAAAATGAAATTTAGTGGATTAAGGTTTGTTTTAAGATTTGCTGTGACGTAATACCGGATTTGGTCATACGCAGCCGCCATACTTGATGTCCGTGTTGTTTTCTGGCGTGTATGGTTTTTCACAAAAATGCCTCCAAAAGCACCAAAATCTGCAGGACCGAGTAAGAAAACTGAGCAGAAGAAAAAGGACAAGATCATTGAGGTTGTAAATAATTTTATTTTCGGTATATAACAGCAGAAACATTTTTAAAACGATTTTTTGTTGTCAATTTTTATCGGTGTACTAAGAAATGTGGCTAAAAAACGTGAAAAATTTGTGAAATTTCACAGTTTTTACACGAAATTTTAATTTTTTCCAGCTGAAAAAATTATTTTTATGTTGTTTTGAGTTTATAGTGGCAATTTTGCCGTTTTTGTTGACATTTTGAGACTTTTTCTTGAAAATTTATTGTTTTTCTGTATATTTTTGCACAGTGATGATCAAGCTGTGACGTGTAAAAATCAATTTTTATGTTTTTAAGGATATATTTTTACCAATATTGTTTATTTTCAGGATAAAACATTCGGTTTGAAAAATAAAAAAGGTGCCAAAACGCAGAAATTTATCCAACAGGTGGAAAAACAAGTAAAATTCGGGCAACAAAGTGCGAGAAAGGTTAAAAACACATCGAAATTCAACTTAAAAATTACAAAATTGTAACTAACTTTCCTTTATTTTGTTTCAGGTGGATGAGTTGAAAAAAACTGAAGTTGGCAAAAAAGACGACAAAAAGAAAGATGCTCTTGAATTGAACCAACTTTTTAAACCCGTTACAACTCAGAAGGTGGAAAAAGGAGCTGATCCTAAATCAGTTCTGTGCGCTTTTTTTAAACAAGGACATTGTGCGAAAGGAGATCGGTGTAAATTTTCACATGATTTAAATGTGGAAAGGAAGGCTGAGAAAAGAAGCATCTACGTTGATATGCGAGATGATGGTGATAATGAGTTTTTAGTGGTCGTTGAATTTTATTTTGGAATAAGAAATATATTTTTCAACGAGAAAATTTTTTTTGTGTAGTTGAAAATTTAATTTTCGAGGAAAAATTTTTATCTCAATGTTTTGTGCGTTGGAATTTAACATTTTTTAAAAATGAAAATTGTTTGTTTTTCCCAAATTCACGGTTAAATTTCGTTGAGAAATTATGTTGAAAAAAACGTGTTTTGATAAAAATCTGGTTTTAAAAAAGATTTTCTCTAACTTTGACTGAAAAGAGAAATTTTTTTCTCGAAATTTGATGAAAAAAAATATTTTTTTTAATGGAAAGTTAAAATAAAAATAATTGTTTTCGAGCGGAAACATTTATTTTTAACAGAAAATTTGATATTCAAATATATTTTCCCAATGCGTGAAATTTGCGCAGGAATTTTTGAAATAACAAGTGAAAAGTATTTTATTTATTTTTAATTTTTTCTAGACAACATGGATACTTGGGACGAAGAAAAATTAAAAGAAGTCATCGCGAAAAAGCATGCTGAAGCTGATTCGAAGATACCTTCTAAAACCGACATCGTAAATATCTTACAAAATTACAAAAAATTTATTAAAATTAAAATTTTATTTTAAAAATATTTAAAATGTGGTTGTTTTTTTTTAAATTTATAGATATGCAGATACTTCGTGGACGCTCTTGAAAGGAACAAATATGGCTGGTTTTGGGAATGTCCGAATGGAGAAAGATGTATATATAGGCACGCGTTACCTCCTGGATTTGTTCTCAACAAAGATAAAAAGAAAGAGGATAAAAAGGATGAAATATCTATCGAGGAATTAGTCGAAAAAGAGGTGTTGAAAAATTTATTATTAATTGTCGTAATAATTTTTGTTAATGAAAAATGCGTGAATTTTGCAGAAAAGTTCTGGAAAAGTTGATTTTTTTTTTTGTACTGTAATGTCAACTAAATTTTTAAATTTTTTGTTAAAAATACCAAATTTTTCAGTGTTTTATTGATTATTTTTCGATTTTTTCAAAAAAATTTAAGTCAAATTTACCAAAATTTTTGCTTTTTCAACGCGGAATTTGAAATTTTTTTGCAATTTACCGCGAATTTTGTAACATTTATTGACGAAATTTAAGAAATTTTTATATTTCGTGTTATTTTTCCATTGAATTGATAAATTTCAAATAATTTTTCCCTTTTTTTAAAACAAGTTTTCAAATTTTTTAATCATTATTTTCTTTATTTTGTGCACAAATTGAATGAAAATTTCTAAAAATTTTGTTGCAGAGGATAAATCTAGGCTCCACCTTAACAAAAGTCACTTTGGAAAGCTTCTTGGCGTGGAAAAAGCGAAAACAAAAAGAAAAACAAGAATCGGAAACCCAAGAAGACGCGAGAAAAAAAGCTGAATTCAAAGCCGGGAAACTCATCGGTTTATCCGGCCGAGAAATGTTTACTTTTAGGCCTGAAATGGCGGCTGAAGATGAGTACGATGAAGACGAAGTTGCTATGGACACTTCGAGTTATCCTAATAACGTGAGAACAATTCAGATGGTTTCGCATTGGTTTTTAAAACGAATTAAATCGTTGTTTGAGTGTAAATTTTGAAATTTCAATGAGATGTAGTTGTTTTAAATCGGTAAAAATTAATGTTAATTTGAAAAAATTTTAGTTTTAAAGCGCTAAAATATTTTTATTATGAATTTATTTGGTCAAAAATCAGTGCAATCGATGAGAAAAATGAGGAAAATCTATATTTTAATTGAATTTTACCTATAAAATCGATTTTTGACGAAAATTTAAACCTAATTCTGTAATTATTTTGAATTTTAAATTTCATTTTTCGCATTTATTTTTGTTAAAACTCTTTAAATTTATTTAAACCAAACCGAAACCAATCCCACTAATTCACCTTAACCCTAAAATTACCGATAAATTTCCAGTTTGATGCAATTTTGGATGTAAATTTAGCCACGACTTCACATTAAATTTGATATTTATTGATTTTAGGAGGAAAACGATGAAATCCGTGAATTAACCCTCGAAGCGATCCTCGCTCAAGCAACTGACGTCGGTATACCAACCACACAGCGATCGATGGAAAACTGCAATAATCACGTTGAAGGTTGTAAATTAATAATTTTTATTATAAATTTAGTATTTTTAATGTGTATTTTAATTGTAGAATCTTTGAAATTAGCCGAAGCGTCGGGAGGAACGGATTCAGACGACAAAACTGAAGAAATCCCGATCGATGAAGATTTGTTTGCTGAGGATGACGAGAATTTGGATGAATTGGAAGAAAATCTTGAAATTTTAGAATTAATTGCGTGATGTGAAATAAGTTAGAAGGAGTAAAATAGGTTGTATGAATGAATAAAAGAAAGAAATTGAAGTAAATTGGATTTTTGGTGGTTTTTTTGGGAAATTTAAAACAAGTTTTATTTCGAGATTTTAAAATAAAAACTTGAATTTTTGGAGAATTTGGTTCGCCATAGAGCGACGCCATCTTGTGGCAGAAATTTACACTAAAAATCTATTTTGATTTGAGCGGACATTTAAACGTACTTTCCACTCGTTTTTTCGCTAAATTTCACATAAAACTGTCGAGTTAAGAGTTTTAGTATGCCGTACACTAAGAGATACGGTATAGTAAATATTTGTATAATCTAAAATTCAAAAATTTACCGATAACTTTGTAAAAAATTCAAAAATTTAGATTTTGCCGAATTGCAAACTCCATCTACCAGATATGCCGAAAGCCAAACCCCAAGTGAATCTTTATTCCCATCATCTTCAACGTCAAATTGGACCGCTAAGTAACTCTACAATTATTTTTCAACCTTTAAAAAGAGTTAATTTAGATAATTTTCACCTAGAAGTCCGAATTCCAACTGGACTAGCACTGAATCTGCAAGCGGAGGAGCAAATTTTATGTCGAAACCGTCGACATCGACGTAAATATCACTAAAAAAATATTATTTTGTGTGTGACAAACGTAAAATATTACAAAATAATTTATTTTTCTTTGTAGTAGTTGTGAAAATTCGTCAAACGTCGTTTTTGCTAACAAGAAAACACCGCAAGTAACAAATTCAGCGTTTACGACACCGAAAAACAGTAAAAGAACACCTCGAAATGTGTCGACAAATTCAGCAAGATCAAACGAACCGTCGTCTGTCGTCGGTTTGAAAAATTAATAAATCAATTGTATTTTATTTTTAAATTTTTAAATCTTGTTTCTGTGTAGCATTGGTTGAAGGACGTGGATTAGCAAGAGGCGAGGTCGGATTAGCGTGCATTGACCTGAAAAAACCTGAATTAATCTTATCTCAGTTTTCTGATACGACGACTTATGTCAAAGTTATCAGCAAATTACAAATTTTGTCACCTGTTGAAGTATATTTCCTTGAAAAATGAAAATTTTGTAATTTTGTAATTAATATTTTTTTATTTAGATATTAATTCCAAACACTGCGTGCGAAAATGGAAAATTGTCAAAACTGGCGTCGCAAATTCAAGAACAATTTTCAGCGATTACTTTGACGTCAGTTCAACGAAAATATTTTAATGAAACGAAAGGATTGGAGTATATTAAAAATTTATGCGTTCCGGAGTATATGTCTGTCGAATTGCAAATAAATTCAAAGTTAGAAAAATGTTAAATTTTTTTAAATAGAAAATTTTAATGATTTTTTGTAATTTTTTTTTTAGGTATTATTGCTTAGCAACGGCGGCAGCTTTGATAAAATATCTGGAGTTTATTCAGAATACTTTTTACGCACCTCATTCGTTGAGGGTTGTGTTTTGTGGTAGTGAGAATACTTGTTTGATTGGTACGAAGTTTTGTGAATTTTTTCACAGAATTGAGATTTTTTTTTACAAAAATCCGAATTTTTCTGAAAATTTCAATTTTGACAAAAATCTAAAAATTTTAATTTTGCACGAAATCTCAATTTTTTCGTAAAATACCAATTTTTTATTGAAAATACCAATTTTTTATTGAAAAATGTCAATTTTTTATTGAAAAATATCAATTTTTTATTGAAAAATATCAATTTTTTATTGAAAAATATCAATTTTTTGTTGAAAAATCTCAATTTTTATTCATAAGCCACATTTTTCATTCAAAAATTTACTTTTACATTAACATCGTTCAATTTTTCACCTTATTATCCAATATTCTCAATACATTTCAGACACCAACTCAGTTAAAACCCTCGAATTAACCAAAAATTTACTCAACCCAAAAAGTGACCACAGCCTCTACGGCGTTCTCCAACACACCAAAACAGTCGCAGGCTCTCGCTTACTCCGCGCCAACATTCTCCAACCACCATCAGACTTAGAAACCATCGAAACACGACTAAACGCAGTGACAGAACTAACCGAAAAAGAAGAAATTTTCTTCGGCATTCAAACAGTTTTACAAAAATTCGTCGATGTCGATCACTTATTATCACTCTGCGTTCAAATTCCAAAAGAAGACACTTTGAAATCGGCTGAAAATAAAATAACTCAAGTTATCTACTTAAAACACACTCTCGAATTGGTGGAACCATTGAAAATTGTTCTGGAAAATTGCACGGATCCTTTATTAATAGCTTACAAAACAGTAAATTTATTTGAAAATATTAATTTTATATAGAATTAAAAATATTTTTTTTTAAGACTTTAGAAGATCCAAGATATCAAGAAATGGCGACAAAAATATCCGAAGTTATTCAAGACGACACTAAATATCAAAAAGGAATTTTAAATATGCGAGCTCAAAAATGCTTTGCAGTGAAAGTAATCAACCAAAACTCGAAAAATAAATTTCTCACTAAAATTAACTATTTTCAACATTTTCTAAACTTTTAGCCTAATATAAATGGTAAGTAATATAAAAATTTATAAATCCTAAAAAATTTAAAAATTTTGAATTTTAGGTTTGTTGGATGTTGCGAGAAGATCTTATTGCGAAACTGTGGGAGATATTTCAGGTTTTGTGAAATAATTTTTGTTTCATGTTGAATTTTAGGTGAAATTTTGAAATTTGTTGCAGAAATGGTTCATCAGATGGCGGAGCAGTTTAATTTACCGTTGAGAGTTGTGTACACCGCGAGTCGTGGATTTTTTATTCAGATGAAAAATTCTTCTGCGGAGGATAATGAAAAATTGCTGGAATTGTCAGCGTTGTTTGTAAAGAAAACTAAGTTCGGAAGTACGGTTTCTTTCACCACAGAAGATTTGGTATTTAGTTTTATACCTGAAAAAAATGTTAATTTTTAATTTTTATTAATTTTGAAATTTTTTTAATTTTTAGATGAAAATGAATGGTAAGGCCTAAATTAACTTTTTAACCTAAAATCACGATTTTTTAAACAAATTTTATCGTTTGCAGACCGAGTTCGAGGAGCTTTCAATGAAATTTACTTGATGAGCAACGTGTAAGTATTTAATTTTTATTCCTAAAAATTTAATTTTATTAAAAATAAAAAAAAATTTTCTTGTTTTAATTTTTCAGGATCGTCAGCGAACTTTTAAATCAAATCCGTGACAAAGTTATTTGTTTATACAAATTAACAGACGCAGTCGCGATGTTGGATTTAATCGCATCTTTTGCTCATTCGTGCACATTATCAAATTTCGGTAATTTTTAATTTACAAAATGAATAAAATTTATAGTATTGAACAACGACATAAAATTATAAAATTTTGGTTAAAATTTTAGCCAGACCTATATTTACCGACACTTTGGCGATTAAAAATGGAAGACATCCGATTTTAGACCAAATTGTCGACAGTGTTCCCAATAACACCGTTAGTACAAAATTTTTCATTTTAAAATTTTATTTTAAAAATAATTAATTTCTGTTTTGATTTAAATTAGTATTTAGCTCAAGACTGCACATTTGTTATTATCACTGGACCAAATATGGTAAAATAATATTTTTTAATGGAATTTTTGAACAGGGTCAAAAAATAATTTTTAATTTTTAGTGTACGTAATTTTTCGTAATTTTCAGAGTGGAAAATCAACGTATTTGAAACAAGTTGCGTTGTTACAAATTATGGCTCAAATTGGATCCTTCGTTCCCGCTGAATTCGCAAGTTTCAAACTTGTCGACAATATTTTCTGCCGAATGGGTTGCAACGACGACATTCAAACAAACGCAGCTACTTTCACCGTGGAAGTAAACAAAAAATAACACTTAAAATTTTCATATAAAATTTTATTTTTCTTAGATTAATAAAAAATTTTTAATCCGCAGATGCGAGAGTCAAATTACATGTTGCAAAATGCAACTGACAAGTCATTAGTTGTTATTGACGAATTAGGTCGAGGAACTGGAATAGAGGAAGGAATTGGGATTAGTATTGCTATTTACGAACATTTAATATCTGTAAAGGTTGGTAATTAATTTATTTTTAATTAATTTTTGTAATATTTTTACATATATTTTTAAAATAAAAATTTGTAATTTTCAGGCATTTACGTTAATTGCGACTCATTTTCAAGAAGTTACACAACTGGATATTTTATATAACACTGTGATGAAGTATAAAAATTATATTTGTGTTAAATTATTTTTGTTTTATTGATTTATTTTTGTGCCTAGTTATCATTTTCAAGTCGATCAAATGATGAACGCTGATGAAAGCGCTTGTGGGTTGGAATATTCACATATTTTGTGTAAAGGTGTAAATCCGTATGAAAATTATGGTAATTTTTAAATATTAATTCCAATCTAAGTAAAATATTAAGTTGTTGATATTTTTTAATTTAAAGGAATTAAGTTAGCTGAGATTTCGTCGTTACCTAGATCTATGGTCGAAGACGCGAAAGTAATCGCGGAAAAGTTAAGGAAACAAAAACCGGTAAAAATGTAGATTTTTACGTTTATTTATTTTTTTAAACCGATTTTTGAATTTTAGGTACGAGCGGAAATATCCGAAAACGAAGTTCGGTCACGAGCAGAATTTCACTTAGCTAGTCGACTTATTCAAATGGCGAAGAATTCGCGGCTTGACGAAGACGCGCTTAAAGAACATTTAAAAACACTGAAATATCAATTTGAAAATAACATCAATTTATTTGCGTTTATTTAAAAAGATTACTTGAATTTATAAGCTTACTTTTTCGTAACGTAATTGCAATATTGAGTTTGTTAGTTCTTCTGTATGTAATTTTTTGTAAACTTTAATGCTTATTTGAGAAACACAAATGTTTACGTCTCGTATATAAAATACGAGCCAGACATTCAACTTGTAATACAGTACTTGTATAGTAGATCAATCCATAGATGTAATCGTTTGTTAGTAATAAAAAATACAATTATAAAAATTGCAAAAGTGACTAATTTTGTTCAATTTTGTATCTTCCACTAATAACAATTTGACATCACTAATCAATTTAGAACTTATATTTGTGGTTGGTTATCATTATCAAGAAAGATCAAATGATGAACACTGATGAAAGAGTTTGTGGATAGAGATTCCGTATATTTTGTGACAGCAAATATAGACCACAATGCTTTGCGCGACTGAAAACAGTTGACAATCACAAACAAAGTTGGCTTTTCTACAAGTAAAAGGTCTCAGGTTACCGTTGTCGGCGCATAGAGCGCTGCCGTCGTACAATCCCACACTGCACTGCGCCTTGTTTGCATTCTTTCGACGCATTCGAATTTTTTCTCGCTGGCTTTCTTTGTGTGTATTTGATATTTGGTGCAAGTTTTTATTAAGGAAAATATTCAGTTGTGTAAAATAGAAACATAAATGTTTAAAGTGTGTTTGGTTTTAAAAGAGTAAAATGAATCCAGATTGGGAAAAATTGTAATCTAAATCGACGCTAATTTTGTATTAGGCTTAAATTAGGGTTATTCGTGAGAAGAAATTGCGAACTGATCTGGTAAAACGTACTGCATGTATTATAATACAAATAATCGTTAAATTGTGGTATAGTGGTCAACACTATATAATATATAGTGTTTACCACTAACCTAACTTTAAACGAAAAATGTTGAAAATAATTGGTGCGAATTTTAAATATTTTAACTGAATTTTGTAAAATTAAGTAATGTATCACAGTTGTTACTAAGCGAATTTGAAAAACAACAACGCTTAAATTTTGGCAACTGACAACACTTGTTAACATAAATTTTGCAGTGAAATGTCTCCGTTCCTTGTGTTAAAATTGTTTTTACAGATGAAAGAACAATAATTTTGTACAAATGTTTTTGTGTAACGGTAGTGTATTACATTTTCTGTTGAGATTTTAAACACTTGTAGGAAAGTAATCATAGGATGCATGATTACAATTCTCGCAACCTGTGATTAATAGCATTTGTTTTGCTACGTTCAAAAATATATTTTATGATTGCAGAATTGTGGGACGCGCATTTAGTTTATAATTGTACTATAATTACATACTAAACGCGCCAATGATCTGAACGGAAATTATCCTGACGTGGATTTAATTTTCGTCTGGTTCTATCAAATTTGGATTGTTTAAATTTCAGGAAAGTACGCCTGTGTTTTGTGGAAGCAAAATCGTGTTGGTTTTCCAACATAACATAAATTGGAAATTGCTATGATTTCTTAATTTTATAAAGATGTTATTTTTTATTGTATTGTAAACAATGTTTAATATATCACTTCAAAAATTTGTAACACCTATACAGGTCGACTATCTCTTATCCGGCATTCCGAAATCCGGCACGTTCCGAAATCCGGCACTTTTTTCATTCAGTAG
>JAQIWS010000204.1:0-36378 GCA_034696085.1 Stigmatogaster subterranea | reverse complement strand
GTGTTTCGAAGTGTAACTTTGAGCGCGCGTAAGATTTTTTGAGTTTGGCGCGCTTTTCCGTGGAACGCTACGTATCCGTTATTGATTTTGTTTTGTGACCACCGCGAACCAACGGAAGTTGAGACTCACGCTCAACTTTAAAATTCCTAGACAACGTTGACCGTCGAAGAGCGTCACAATTTTTCATTGACGATAGTGTAGTAACATTGAACGGTGAGCAGTTTTGTGGTTGTTGGTTGATTTGTTTCCAATTTTGTATTCCGCGTGCGTGTTCGTCTTCTTCGTCTTCGTTTTCTGCGTTGGCAGCGTTGCGTCTTCTTTTCAAGGGAGTATAAGTACATGGCGGCTGTCATTTTAGTTTTGTTTGCAACGGCGTCAAGCTTTTAAATTTTTGTACATTTTTATTTTATCTTCTTTTGAAAAATTTTTTTTGGGAATTTTTTGGTCGGAAAATTTTCTTGTTTACTTAATTGAGTTTGAGCTTGTGGTGATGACGTTTTGTCAAAAAGATCAATTCACGTCGTCGGTTGAGGTCAATGATTATTCTTGACTTTTTTTTCAATTTTTTTTTTTTTTTAAGTTTTTTTTTTAATATTTTCGTTTATGTTCGTTTATGGATCAATACTAGTGTCGGGCGTGTTTGGGTGGATGAGTCCGCGCGCCAGCGTGTGTGTGTGTGGTTGAGATTATCCTGAGGCTGTCACGAGCATTCCCTCGTGTTCTTTTTCTCTCCCCGTCGTCATTTATTTGGACGTAAAAGGAAGAAGTGGGTTCAAACTGTAGAAACGTTCGTTCGACCGGAGACTACTCGTATTGTTGTTGATTGTTGTTTATTGTTGTTGGAAGTTTGCTGTTAGCTGTTGAGTTTTCAACTTCATCTGGAGTCTTTCATTTTATAAACGAAAACACGACAAAAAATTTTTTTTTTTTTTAATATATATATATCAAAGTCTGGTTAATTTGATTTTACGTTTGATATTGAATTTTATTTTTATTTTTTTATTTTCGTTGTGTGAAAAAAAAAAAATTTTTTTTTATTTTTTATTTTTCGGTAGTCTGGTTTTTTTCGAGTCGTAAAAGTGATTCTAAATTTGATTGGTAACACGGCGCAGTGACGTAACACTCCGAGAACGTGGTTCATTGTTGCGTGATATTTGTTGATATGAAAATGTGATTGGTTTTTGGAGTTGGCACCCATTTTAGTGCGGTTTTATTCCGTCGCACGGCGTTCACGTAGGCAAGCGGTCGTTCGGGTTTGGAGTTCGGAGTCGAGTAGGCGTCGTCGTCGTCGTCATCGTCGACCACTCGTTCCTTTATTACAAAGTAGTCGGATGCTGTCGCAACAATACACAATTCGCTCAGTGCGCTGTTATCACTTTGTTTATTTTTAGGTAAGACGTAACAAATAAAAGCATCGTTGTCGTTTTCATTGTTGTTTGTTTTTCATTTACATCGTTTAAAACGAGAAACTGCGTCGTTTACAACAACGATAATTGTAATAACAAACATCGTTACTATAATTGAAACTTTGTTCGTGTTTGTTACGGTTGTTTACGTTAAGTTAAGTCGCTGTTATTGTTACAATCGTGCGTACGCATGTTTGTGTGCTTTTTGTATAATATATATATATTTAACCCTAAAATTATTTTTACGATGTTTACGCGAAATTTAGTTCCGTTTGTCGTTTAAAAATGTGAGGAAAATTGAATATAAAACGAGACGCTTGTTTTTATTGTTTGCGTTTTGAGTCTCGTCGTTTTTTAAACAATGTCAACAAACGGGAGCGACACGTGCGTTAAACGAGCAGTTTTTAAACAATTTTTTTATATAACAGGAAATGAAATAAAAACCAGTAAGATAACCCACGTATCGTTGATTTGTGTAGAATTTATTGGAAAAAACAATTTCGCCGATCTTATTTGGTAAGTTCGTCAGGTGTAAATTCATCTCGACGCCGCGTATTGTCGAAAACGTTGTTTGCTTTTTATTGTAGACGTGCGGCGCGTGTTTAAAACCCGTCGATTGTTAACAAAACTCGTCACGTGATTTTTAGCGTTGACGATCAAAATTGAATCGTATATCGGTTTTCCCTTACTTTTGTATTGTTATATTATTGTTTCACCGCGATTGTTTCATCGCTTTTTCCTTTTGGACAATCGTTTTAATTGGAGGATGCGATTGACGCCGTCCACGCGGCGCCAGCCGCGCAGCGTCCCCGGGGTGATTCACGACGGTGATTGAGACGCTCGCGTACAGTAGTTTTGGAGGTTTGACTGTCGTAATAAATCCCGTATTTCCAAATGACAAATTAACTACACTCTCAACTGTAAAACGAGATTAACGTAAAGACGAACGACCACGCGCGCGATTTATGAAAAGCGAGCTTAAAAATGTCGACGCGTGAGAATAGATAAATTATACACGACTCGTAAAGTGAGGATGCGCGTTTAGCTAATAGGCCTATTTTGTCGGTGATTAGTAAGGAGATTCCATCGTGCAAATTGCGTCTTTTGCTCGAATTACTTTTCTCAAAATAAGCTTCATTTGCCGGTTTCTTCTTCTGACTCCGCGCATTGTTGGTTTAATTTAATTTAATCAATGTTGGCGAGCTGAACTGGCGCAATGACGTAACATTTCTCGTTTGTGTTTTGTCAGGTGTAAGACGCTGAGTCGGTAAACCCTCGTCTCGTCGTTCCGACGTAGCCCGACGGTAAAGATGGCGGCGTTCGTGGCCAAACAGATGATGGGCAACAAGCTCAGCGCTGTTAAAGGTAAAAGTAAACATCGGTACAAACAAACAAGCTATACATAATTTAGTTGAATAAAATTGCCGTGAACGCGATCGATGAATTTTATAAAATTTTCGCGAGATCTGTTGCGGTTTGCTGTACTTTTATTTCTTTATTTTTATTTTTGTTTAATTTGATGTTAAAGTTGGAGTTTTGAGAAGAAAAAAAAAAATTTTTTTTCCTCCCTTTTTTGGAATATTTAATTTCGGTTGAATAATTGACATTTTGATTGGCGTTGCGTTGACGTTTTATTATTTTTTCCCTCCCAAGTTTTGTCACGTGACGTCGCTTTAACAACCTCGAAACAATTTTTATGTTTAATATTTAACTCGAGTTATTCATCCGATTTTCTCGAGGGATTAAAGCTTTACCTCTTTTAAGTTAGAAAAAATATTTAATGCGAATTTCGTGTTTTTGGGGTCAACCGCGAGTCGAAAACCAAAATGGTCGCCGTAAGTCGCTTTGTTGACCTTAAGCTCGTCCTTGAAGATGATCCTTGAAATGGTTTTCTAGGATTATTTTGTAGAGTCTTTAATTGAATAATGTTCGAATTTTCTTATTTACCGTAGTTTAATTCCGAATTTTTCCGGTTTCGTTACAGAATTTAAGTAATAACGAGTTAAAAAATTTATTTTAATGAATATTAAACTACTGTAGGCTGTAGCATCTTTATATTTTAAATTTTTGTTGTTGTTTTCAACTAGTTGCGGGTTTAATTAAACTTAACTCGTTAAAATATTTCTAACGCGCGTGCGTGTTTTGAGTTTCCGCGTTTGTTGTTATTGATTGACGGGTATTTAATAACCACTGATTTGTTCCGCAAGTTACGTCGCGATTATTAATTTCAATTTCCAAAACTTTTTGAAAATTTTAACACTTTTCTTAAACAATTTTATCCATTTTTGAAATAATTTTCCCGTCGACGTTTACGTTTTCAAGCGCCGACTTTTGGTGACGCGTGCGTTGTTTACGACGTAATGCGCTGGGGAGTAATGTCGGCGATGTCGGTTACCTTGGATTTATGCCAATTTCTTTCATTTTTTTCAATTTTTTTCATTTTTTCTTCCTTTTTTTTTATTATATTTTTTTTTCTCGACATATTTTCAATTTTTTTTTCTATCTCTTTGTTGTTGTTGTTGTTTCGGTTTCTAAGGTGAGCCGCAAATTCCCCGTTTACTGATACCTCTGGTCACGTCTCACCTCTACCGTTTAATATTATAAAAACGTTTTTATTACCTCATTAAAATTAAACCGCATTTTTAAACGCAAGTGCGTGTTAACTTTTAAAAAATTTGGCACCGGGTATTATTAATTACGAAAAACACGAATCCATTTTGACTTTTTCCATCATTGAAAAAAATAACAATTATTATACAGTATTTTTACTCTAATTCCCCCTTTTATTTTCACGTTTATTGTTTTCGTTTATTTTCCCCACGATATACGGTACGCGTTATCAACCCAACATCTCAAGATTATTTTTAACGACGGTACTAAAAATAAAAATAAAAAAAAAAACATAAAAATAAAAATAAAAAATTATTTAAGTTTTTATACATTTTTTTTTTTTGAGGTTTTAATTTGTGACGAGTTTTTTTTTTTTAACCGTTTCGTTGAATTTGTAACAATTTTGTTTAATGTGTTTCGATGGTGGTGTAATATTCTCTCGTAATTGCTTCTGCTTTTGTGCTTAATTTTATTGGTGCCCACCATTTATTTTTATTGGTGCGTTACATTAACTCTTTGCTTTCTTCGCTACCCCCACCTCACTCTTTTCTTTCACCAGCCACTTTTTCTTTTTTTTCTTTTTTTTTTTGTCTGCCTTTTTTATATTATTTTCGTCCATTTTTTTTTTTTAGCGTTCGATATAACGAAACACGCGCGCGACCTTCGCTGACGTCACAAGGTCACCGACGCGTGTCTTTCACTTTATGGGTGTTTTTCTTTTTGTTATTTCGTACGCTTCGGCTTCGCTTTTGACGTTTTCTATCTTGCGTCTTATTTTCTTATCGATCGTTGTATTCAGATGCTTTCCGGGTTGTAACAACGACGCTCCCGTGTTTGGTTTGTTTACCGATGAATAAATTTCGCATTAATTTTTAATTTGCGAATAATTTATGCCACGTCCGCAAATTGGAATTTTAGTGTTGGCAAATTTTTGAGGAGAGGTTAGGTTGAAGCGCTTTTGAAAATTTTATTATTAATTGACTTTTTTGTGTGTTTTTTAACCGTGTTGTTGACGATGTCCGAGTTCGTGGGATTTTAGTCTTCTATAATATAAAAGTGAAGATTAACTTGGATTTGAGGAATTTACCTAAATTTTTGCAGTTTTTCAGTATATTTTTTTAACCTACCACTTTAAGAAATTTGTTTTTGGATTAGGATTAAGAAGGTTATATATACTACCCAGCTCAGTCAACAAACACTCTTCTCCGTTTTACTACTTAAAAAAATTTTTTTCCTCTTATACCTTAATCCCCTTGTTTCCAACTCGTGTTTTTATTTATTTTCTATAATCTTTTCCTAACTAATCTCAATTTGCAGCTTCTCGTCGTCAGATAGCGATCACATTTTCCCGGATTTGGCGTCGATTAGTCGAGCGTTTTGTCTTCATTTACCTCCTATTTAGTTTCCTTCTCTCTCTTGACCTCTTTTGACTGAGTAAATCTATTTTACTTTACGACGCGTATTCGGTCATTACGAGCCCAATTTGTTTCTCAACACTTTTTCTCCCACATCACATCGTCGTCCCATTTCCCCTCGTTTTTATCTGCAATAAACAATAATTTGAATTTTTCGGTTGATGAATTTTTCATCGTGATTTCATTATTTATTTAGTTTTTTCCCTCCATCTTTTCCTTCCGTGTTCTTAGTCTTAAATTTATTCGTCGATGCGTAAATCGATTCGACGATAGAAATAATCTACTACATTCCTGATTTATCATTATTATTATTATTATTATTTCAACCGTTGTTTTTCTTTTCCCGAGGGAATTGGGGAAACGGGAGTGAAATGGAATGAAAAATATAATAAAATAATTCGAATTATAGAAGAAAAATTTTTTTGACCGAGAAAAATTTTTTTTATTTTTTTCAGTCGTCGGTGTGTTTTTCGAGGTGGCGTTTCGATTGGTTCTTAACGGTAGTAGAGAGAAAATAGGCGACATTCTTCAACTTTCTCCCACATTTTTTCCTTCTTCTTTTTCTTCTTCTTTTTCTTTTTCTCTTCGTCTTTTCTTGCGAGAATGTCATCGCGCAACAAAGGCTTGAATAGATTAAATTGCCTTCGCTCGTACGCACCGTCTCATCAGGTTCACTTACCTTTACAGCTTTTTCGACATCCTCCGTTTGGTCTTTGATGTCTTTTTGCATTAGTCTTTTAAATTTTGATTAAATCTGAAAGGAAATTTGTGTTTGTGACCGCGTTTCTGTTTTTTATTTTCGATTCCTTTTTATTTGCGCCTTCGTTGGCGGCTGGGAGTCGAGTTAGCGTTGTTAATTAGTTTACGATGAACTCACTTGAGTCGTTAATGTCGCGAGCAAATATCAACTTGAGGCACATCTCTTCGTTTTCCCTCCCCACTTTGGATTTGTTGTTGTTCACTTTTCATTAATTTCCTTTAATTTTTTTTCCGATATATTTTTTATTTAACTGCTCGTGTGTCGAATTCCGTGAATTTTGTTGTTGTTTAATATTAAATTAAAATTAATTAAAACTGCTTTTTTTTTTTTTTTTCCCCAAATCTCGAAAGATGAGATGATGAAGATAAACTACACGATGGGTGTGTTTACTGAGTTATTAGTAACGTGATGTTTATCCGAGTATTAAAAGGAAAAAAAAATTTTTTTTTCCCTCATCGTTACTTCCGTTTCATAGCGACCACGCCTCGTTACGTTATCCTCTCGCCAGTGACGTCATTTAACGAGAGTTTGAGTTTGCAGCGCTGCGGTTGTTTTAAAAAATTTTTCCTTTTAAAAATTTTTCTGTTTAAAAACTTAAGAAGAAAAATATTTAATTATAGAACGTGATATTTGTAGTCAGAGTTGTGACTTTTGTGAAGTGAAAAGTGAGCGCGCGTGTCTGCGGAAAAATTTTTGCGGTGCCATCTGGTGTTGGGTTTCGTCATTAATGTTTTCGAAAGTTTATTTTTCATTTTCATTCTCCATTTTTTCCTACTCCCCCCTCCCATTTTTAATGTCTTTTTATCTTCTATAATATTTTTGTTTTGGTCCGCAGACAGTGCGCATGTGCAGATGTACATTAAATTGGCGCTGCTGCTTATAATTACGTGTGGGTGGAGGCATGATTATGTCATTAGCGCGTTCATTCAGCGCGTGCGTGTAGTGTGTTATGAGGAGAGCGCGGCGTCTTTTCTGTGGGTCGCTTATTTGTCGTTGGTGTTCACGCACCACCAAACGCCAAAGGACGCATGCGCCGATGGGAAAATGCAGTGGCGGACGTAAAATCAACGCGAGAACAAGAGGACGCCGAGAAACCCGAGTACAAAGCGTAACAACAAAAGTACAGAAAGAAAGACAAACAAACGCGGTTTTCCTTCGTCCTGTTTTTCTAAAATCTTTTAATATTGTTTTTTTCGGTCGTCAATATCAATTGAAAAACCGTCTCGATAAAATCTATTAAACAGCGCATGCGCGTTGATCGATATTCGGCTACTCGAGCTCGGTTGGGATTGGGAGAGAAAAGTGCGTCGTTGGGTTATTAATTTTTCGTGATTGTAGGAATTTTTAATAAAATTAATTTGCTTCGTTTTTATTTGATTTTCGTCCCGTATTCGATATAAGGACGCTCAGAGGTCAAATAAAATTCCCGCTCCTCCCTGAACGCGGCGCAGTGAACTCAACTTTGCTTCTCTCTCTCGGTTTGCGGCGTTCGTTTCGTTGGTGTATGTGAGCGTGTGTGTGTGTGTGTGTGTGTATGAGTTGAAAATCAATGCGCGAGTGCAGTTTTCTCCTCCCCCGTGTTGGAACACACACGAACGCGATGCTGAGCGCAGGATAGTTCGGTCGGCGTTGAACCCGTACGCGCCCGGAGCGAGGCGGACGCATCTCCCGTCCAAACTCAGGCAATGGACTTCTTAGGTAAAAAAAGGAAAAGTTCAAAGTTCATAAATACGAAAACGAAAAATCGAAATCGAATCTTGTTTTTTATGCTTTTTTGTGCATGGGGAAATCCACGTGATGGGTAAATATTTCCGGTATTGATTGGCGGGGACATGAAAATAATATTTTATTTACGGTTAATTTTTACCGATTCTCGTTTTTAAGAAAATTATTATTTAATTTCGCTTTCATTTTTCGTAAATTCGTAAATTTCGTCTGTAGAGTAAATTTTATAATAAAGTTGGTAAAGGTATCCAGTGCGCCATTTTGTCAATGAGTATCACGTGATACCCGCTCACGTGATTGATTGATCAAAATTGTTCTGCAGAATGACGTCACCGGGCCGCAGTTTTGGGGCAGGGAAATCCCGATTACTTTATGTAGCGATTAGTTTAAAATTTTATCTTTTTTTATTTTATCCGGGGAGGATTAAGTTTGTAAAGAATTTCCTCGGAGCCACTTTTGGTTTTGTATTTTGTTGCGTTCAATTTGCATTTCGCTCTCGCTTTTCAAATCAACTTGATGTTCAAACCGCACGTTGGAGAAGTGCAAAGTTGTTGTTTGGTTAATTAACTAAATCTGTGCACCTAAATTGAACTCGACTCATTTGCATCCAACGGGCGACCACACGCAACGTCCGCGTTCTACGTTAACTCATCTTCCCTCTACTTCCACTTAAAAATTGTAATTACGCATATTTTTACAAAAATCCACCTGGTAAATTATTCACCCAACCCTTATTTTTTCCTCGTTTTTAATCTTAAAGAGCTCGGTTTTAACATCATCATCATCATCATCATCATCATCATCATGCCCAAACTCGATATAATTTTCTTGTGACGTCAACTTGCGCTCGTTCTCCGCGTCGTCCTCTCTGAAGGTCGTGGCTTTGTTCCAAATTGTGACGACGCATAAATTAAAGCGTAATTTTGGTCGCGTATTAATAACTTTAACCGTCACTTTTTGAGAATTATACGTTATACTTTACCCGCTCTCAAAACGAATCAATTAACCGCTCGTTTTGATTGATAGCTTCGCTTCGTTTCAACTCGAATTTATATCGACGTGTATTGTACGAGTTTTAATCAATCGACCTCGAAATAAACATTTACCAATTCGTATTGTTTATTTATAGTTTAGGTTTAATTGTACCGTTATTAGTCGTCGCGATGACAATAATTGTTATTTTATTTTTACGGTTCAAATTAAAGCGTAACGAAAACAATTCTCCGTGCGATGCGACGCGGCGAAGCCGACGCGCGGGCGGAGCTTTGCGTTTTTGCAGGCGCGCGGGTTCCGCGAGTCCGTCATTAGTGCGTTCCAGAGGGTCGACTGAGTGTGAATAATTCAACTCGGCCATTGTTTTTCGTGTATATTTTATTCGAGATATTGGTTTTTACGTCTGGTCTTTTTCGATCGAAACTCTCGTGTCCCGCGTTTCTATCTTTTTTTGTGTCGAGTTTTATTGGAATTTGTTGACATTTTTCGATGGATTTTTTACAAAATAAAAAAATATTTTTCATCGTCGGGTTTTTTATTATTATTTTTTTTTTTAAAGTTGAGTTTCTAACTCGATTACAAATTAAATTTTATGGTTAATTGGTCAGTAAATTAAATTTTATGGTTTGTTAATGAATAAATTAAATTAAATTTGGTTAAGTAACTTTTCCGCTTTGTTTATCCGATTCCCAGTCGCGGAACGCTGTATTTTGAGTGACAGGTGACAACTTGTTCCGACGTTTGTTAATTGAAATGTTTTTCTAACTGAGTGACTGACATTCCGTCTTTTAAACGCGCACTGCAAGTTTAATTCCACCTTGCAATTTAACTCCTTCGAAATAACTTGTCCTCCAGCTAGAAATATATTTTCCAGAACGCGCACTTTTTTAAAAATTACATTTTATCTTACTTTTTATTTTCGACTACGTCATTTTTGTTGCTGACTTTGATTTGTTTTAAATTCGTTTCTCCAGGCAAGTTTTTCGCATTTTTTACCGACGCGCGAAACAATTCCGCCTCGAGATACACGAAAATATTCACGCACGAGACGTTTTAACTCCTTTTTTATACTTTTTATATCTTTATCTTTTACTTTTTGTATAACGGGTTTCTCGACTCGTTTGTGTTTTTGCGAATATTCGCGTAAATAACACTCACATTTCCAGACTTTGTTGTTTGTTTTATTTACAGTAAGTAAAAACAAGAAATCGAGATAGAGAGAGGGAAAGAGAGTGTGTACTGAGAATGGATTTTTGGCGCGTAAAGTGAGCGTGTGAAATTCGCTTTGTCACGAGATGCGCGTTTGCACTCGACACGGACGTCAACCGCAACAATAAGCGTCAATGCCACGCACGCCCAATCCGCTGACAAAAAGAAGCGGCATCGTCGTCGTCGCCGCGACGATGTGTTTGTGTTCGGAGGATGGACAGAGAGAGAAACGCGCGTAAAAGTAAATATCGTCGAATCTCTCTAGGCACTCCTTTTCTTTTGTGAAAACGCGTTCCGAGAGACCGACAAGCGTCTGTCGACGACAGATTTCCTTGAATTTTAATTTGTTGTTTGTTCTTCGAACCCCAAAAAAAACTTTTTTGTTGTTGTTTTTGTAAACTTAAAATTTCACTTTTTTATTTTTATTTATTTATTTATTTGTTAGGTTGTTTTTTTAAGGAGTAAACGCGCGCGTCGCGTCGCTCTTGGGTTCTGATTTTTTTATTTAAAAATGGGGGAAGAAAAAAAAAAAATGGAGGAGTTGTGGCTTGGAATCTCTCACTCCTAATTGTATCAGAGTTCGCGGCGCGCACCGCGTTGATTGAATCCGCACGAACGCTCAGGTGCGAAAGAAAACGACTTTTTGCTCTGGGGCGCCGGCGTTGTAAAGATGACTTAACCCTTTTTTTTTTTTTTTTTTACATTTTTTAACCCTTACTTCAAAATACGACGTGAAGAGCACGTCACGCACGTGCTGAAAAAACGTTTTAAAAAAAAAATAAAAAAAAAGTGGAGGAGGAATTAAGCGATATTATTCTTAATTTGCGAGTGAATGAATTTAAACGAATGACGATTATTGAATCTGAGCATCGCGTTCGCCAGTCGAGTTGACGGCGAATATAACGAGATTAATAAAGGAGAGGAAGGTCGTTGCGAAATAGCTCGTGTAGGGTTAAGTTATCATTGAGATGCGCGCGCGGTATTAAGTTTTAAATCTGGGATTTAAATGGAAACTTGTTTTCTTCCTCTTTCGCCGTCGTTAAGGATGACGTTGCTTTTATCTGGTGTCCGTTGTCAACGTAAATGAGTCGAGTTTGGTTTGTAATCGCGCGCGTTTTCCCTCGCTTGTCAGATCCTTTAAGCAGATTTCTTTATCTGATCGGACGATGAGGACGCGTTGATTTGTTTTCTATTTTTCCCCTTAGGCTAGTTTGTGGAGATGGAGTCATAATTTAGCGAAGATATAAAGCGCGATTTATATTTTTATCTCGTGTTTATTTGTTTTTCTATTAAATGTCGAATTTTGTTGACGATCAAATTTTTGTAAAGATTGCAAAATCTTCGTCGTTGTTTTCGTTTTTCGTGTTTTGATAGATTCTAAAACTTCTTATCTTTTGTTTTGTAAATTGATCTTTGTTTATTTCGACGTTAATCAATTTTCTATTTTTAGTTATAGTTTTGAGTTTTCGAAAAATATTATTTATTTAATACGAAACAATTTTTACTTTTAACCACTTTACTCGCCGCACTCATTTTACCAATTTCCTTTTTGAAACGCGCCGTTTAAGATTCACTCGCGCGCTTTTGGGAGGGTCCGTGAACTAAAGGTCAAAAGGTGATTTTAATATGTGAGCTCGTAACAAAGACTGAAGTCGTAAAATATTTTCCCTCCTTTATTTCTATTTCTATTTTATTTTTGTTTTTTTTTTGTGTTTAAATTTGCGTTTTTTTCCGCGATGGGTCCCACGAGCATCTCGTCGCCGAGTGTTTGACCCCGCTCGATGGAAACAAACGCGGGTCAATTGATTGGTGCTGAACTCTGGATCTCTTTTAACCCACGTCTTTCGTTTGATGACGAATCCAATTTGTGAACTTGTCTTTACGGCGCGCCACACAATTTCACAGTCGTCGTCGTGCTTAACACTCTGGTCACGTGACACTCACTCGCGACTCTCACTCAGGCTACCATCTTCTCCCCCCGGGGCAATAAAGGCGCCGTTCGAATCTCTCGTGTTCCTCGTTTATTGGACAGATTCCAACCATCATCGGATAAAACTCCAACCGACTTACTTCAACGTTGAATATAGACAACGTGATTTGTCCCGCGACTTATTATCCACTCGCAATTGTTCAAACAAATTGAGTCGCACCTTCCGCGCCATATTTCGCTTCCTGGATCTAAATGTACACGAAAAAGCTTTTAAACAATTTTTTTATCTTCCTCTTAAAAACTTGAAAACTTAAAAACCGGTAGAAAATTATAAATAATTTAGTTTACTTTATATAATTCTACGACTAAAGCAAAGTTTTAAGGAGGAGCGGGAGATTTGATAAAATTTTAAATTTTTTGAAATTTTTGGACAATTATTGGTCATTCTTGGACAATTTTGGAACAATTATGGCCCTGGGACAATTTTGGGACGATTATGGGACAATTATGGGACATATATGGGACATATTTGGACAATTTTTAGACAATTATGGGACAATTTTTTGACAATTATGGGACAATTTTTTGACATTTTTGGGACATTTTTGGGACAATTATGGGACATACATGGGACATACATGGGACATATATGGGACATATATGGGACATATTTGGGACATATTTGGACAATTTTTAGACAATTATGGGACAATTTTTTGACAATTATGGGACATTTTTGGGACATTTTTGGGTCATTTTTGGGTCATTTTTGGGACATTTTTTGACATTTTTTGATATTTTTTGACATTTTTGAAATTTTTGGAAAATTTTTGGAAATTTATGAAAATTTTTGGAGAAAAGTTTTTTGCTTATTTGGTGATGTTTATTTATTTTTTTGCGGTTGTTGAGTCGAATGGAAGCGAGCAAACTTTTAATGAAAGGAGGAAGCGAATTCCTTTTGCGTTTGCGTTTCCCTGGTGGCGGCGAGCGATGCAATAAACCCATCGCCATTTCTCCTCCTCCTCCTAATGCTGGCGTGTGTCTTGAGGGGAATTTGGGTCATTTTCTAAATCATTCGTCGTTGCTTAGATACGAGACCCAGGCGGACTTAGTTGAGCTCATTCAGACACCAATATGGCCGACCGTACAAAAATTGGCTTTGGGCCAAAATGGATGAGAGAGGTCTCTGCGAGTGGACGTGAAATTCGACTCTACTTGAGAGGAAGATTTTACGATTTTTACCACAAGCGAGAGGAGAAAATAAAACGAAGACGACTTAGTTTTGTGCGTGGCGTCCATGTTTATTTTTTTTATATCTTTATCCTTGGATTTTTATTTGTTTTCTAATTTATTTGAAGATGCGATTTAATTTTGCGCCGTCTTTGTTTTCTACGCTCTTCTCGTCGTTCCTTTGTGTTTGTTTTGTTGTTGATGGTGATGATGATGATGAGGACGAGAAGTTTAATTAAAACTGGACGTTGAGTGAGGGTCACTGAGTGACGAGTTTGTGTTTTTTGTCTCTCTCTTGACGTAGGGAGAAAAAACGAATATTGGAAGTTGAGGTTTTTATTTCGTAGATTTTTTTTTTTAACCTCTTATTTTCTTGTTGCGAGTTTTTTTTGTAAACTGTAATAATCTGTTCGTACACGGTCGAGTAGCCAGACAGAAATAAAATAAAAAGTAAGACGACGTCTGGTGGGGATTGAGAAAAAAATGGCGGAGCAATGCAATTTTTAAGTTTTGTTGTCCGTAATAAAAATCAAGCGGTCTTCTCAGTAACGCCGCTCCCGGGAATAGTTTCCGTGGTAACTGAGCTGTTGACATAATTTGTTAAAATAAAGTTGAGTTTGCATCTTTGGTTAATTCGTCGCACGCGTGTGTGTGTGCTGTGAAGTACGCCGCTTTTTCTTTATTTTTGTTTTTCCAATTAAGAAAAGAGTGAGAACAGAGGAAAATAAAAGATAAAAGAAGTATTCCGACTAAGTGGGGGTTGTTGGAGAAGATTGGAGTGCATTGTGGGTACTGCTTAATTGCTTCTAAGATTTTTCTTATTTTTCGCTGACTTTTAACGTCGTCGTCGTCTTCGTTGTTGTTGTTTACAGGGACGCTGGGTGGTGCTGAAGACGATGCGGGCGGAGACAAGGACGCCGAAGATCTGGCGGAGCTTGAGCGGCAGGAGGCGCTGCGGGAAGCGGAAGATCGTCGCAAGGAGAAGCATCGCAAGATGGAAGAAGAGCGGGAGACGATGAGACAAGGAATCAGAGATAAAGTAAACAGAAAAAAAAAATAATAAAAGTGCATTACGTTAAATTATCGCAGAGAAATTGTGTCGGGAAATTGACGTTTTGGCGCGAATTGACGATGTCTCCGTGCTGTTTTAATGATGAATGTGACGCGTGTTTTGCCATTGTGTTGAGTGATTAATTGAACCACATCAATGAAACAGCGCGCGTTGCGCTTTCGGAAAGAGGGATATAAAAAAAAAAAAAAAAAAAAAGAGAGCGTGCAACACATTTTCCTCTTTGCTTCCGGGGGAAGGTGGAGATGGAGAGTGCGCTTAGATGGAGAATTGCTTCCTCCTCGTCAGAAGCTCTTTTTTCTTTCCTTCTCTTTTTTCTCTTTATCCGTTGTAATCCGTGACATTAAGCGTTTTCTTGATTGCTTTCTCTCTCTTCTCCCGCTCACGTGGCTTTCGTTAGCTGATATTTGTGTTGTGTTGTGTTTTGACGACGCGAGTTGTGATTGACCGAAGGTAATTGATATTAGCGGTAATGACGATGTTTTCCAGTATAAAATTCTGAAGAAAGAGGAGAAGGAGGAAGAGCAAAAAGAGACGTTCGAGTCGAGCAGTCTTAATCGAAAGAAGAAGACTCCCGAGGAACTCGCGCGAGAAGCAGAAGCGGAAGAGGAGGATGAATTCACGAGTACGCGTGACGTGCCCGTCGTTACTGGGAGGTAGAATAACGAGTGATTCATTTTTTATTGCTTTTTTGTGCAGAGTTGAAGAATACGTTGGAGTCTCAAGTGAACGAAATCAAACAACAAATTGAAGGCAAGTGCGCGCTGCAGTGAAGCCGAGTCTCACTCGTTTCAGGGGTGGCTGCTATGCAACAAAACGAAACCGAAAGTGAAGCAGCAGAGCCCGCCAAAACAGTGCACCTCACATCGCATTAAAACCCAAGTTGACGATTATTGGATCACATGGACTGCAACGTTATTTCCACCTCTAAACCTTCGTATAACCATGAAATGGTGAGGGTCACGAATTAATACCAAAAAAAAAATAAAAATAAAAATGGTGACCGTCACCATATTCGGATTTTGTTGGTCATTTGTTGTTGTTAAATCGCAGTGTAAGTAACCAAAAAAAAACAAAAAACAAAAAACCAGACAAAAAAGTGTTAAACTCAGATTATTCCATTGCTAATCCATTGCTTAATCTCTATATCTCTTAACTCTCTATCTCTTTCTATCTCTATCCACTAATCTTAATTGTCGCTTAGATTAACACGTAATATTCTACCAATTTATCCCTTCGGGGCCTTTATTGCAACTTCTACGTCATCGTATTACCCTTCCCCCCATCTATTTCTTAACTTGTGCAATGATCTCAGGGGCCTGCCTCTGTTTTTTAAAAACCCTTTTCCCGATTCGCTTGCGGCTGAACCCCAGTTTCACCCTTAAAACCCCTTTTTTTACGTTTTTCGATCCTTTTATTACCGAAATCTCGAAATCTTTTCTGTTGGTTTTCCCCCCTACCCCTATTCAATTGTAGCGATTGAGTATTTACTTCGGGTATTACCCCCCTCTGATTGAATATTCTTTTTTTTTTTGTATTCGACAAGGGGGGGTAATCGTAGTGCATTGTGGGAAGTTGCAGGTGACGCCCCCTGGTTAACACTTGTGATATATTTTGGTACTCCAGAGATATTACCACTGGAAGAATAATAATAATAACGAAAACAAACTAAAACCGCATTTTTAGGGAGTTATATATATAAAAAAAAATATTAATTACAAAAAAAGTAGATTTAAAAAAAAATATATAAAAAAAAATATTATAACAAAATATTTAAAAATTAATACCCAAAAAAAAAAAAAAAAAGATGACACACGAATTGAGTTTTTGTTATAGAATGGCGTTAGGCCTAATTTGTAGCGACCACTATGATATATAAATAATATTAACACACGTATATAATATAATAACAATAATAATAATTAATAATTAAATAATAATTAACTAATAATAACGAATTTATATAAGTAGAGTGTAATATAAACAATATTAGCTGATTCCATCCACGGTTTCATTGGCCACCAAAAAAAGTACTCTGTGGGCGTGGCAACGAGAAAGAGTGAAAAAAAAAATTTAAAATATTGAAAAATTATTGAAATTTTTTTTCCCAAAAAAAAAATGGAAAGGGGATTAAATAATAATAATTTAATAAGTTAAGGAGATTCGAGTGCAGCTAAAGGAGGATATACGGAACTCACGAATCAGTGACGTAGTTGATGAGAATTGACGGAGATGTAATTGCAAATTGAAAGGGAAAGGATAAAAGTTAATGAAATTGTTGAGTGATGGAGTTTATATCAGATATGTAGTTAGAACAAAATAAAAAATTGAGTCAAATTTCATACCAGAAAAACAAAAAGAAATAAAACTTAGACCAACAAAGAAATTTAAGAAAATAAGTGAAGAAAAAGAAAATCTTTTATCATTTTGTTTTTGACTTTGTTTTTGTTTTAGTTTCGTTTGTTTGTTATTTATTTTGGAAGAAACTAAAAACAAACAAAAAATAATGGTAACTTGACACAAGAAATTTTTTGTCGATTATATTTATATGTTATAGTTTGTATTTGGTTGTAAACAAAATTATTTGGATTGTTATTTTTTGGGGGATTGCGTCCTCGTAGGTTTTTCTTTCTCTATCTCTCTGATCATCAAAAATGATACGACGTCATTGCGGCTTTCCTTTCCTGCTTTGTACGTCATTAGTCACGTGGGTTTGATGACGTTGATTAGAATTTTTGAAAAATGGAGGAGAGTGTGTGCGGGGTGAGTTGTTTTTAATTTGGCGTCTTTTTCCCTTCAACTTTGACCTGTACGTGTCGCGTACCTGCGGCCTAAATGGAATTCGGTGTTTACGCTAAGTGTGAGCTTTTGCAGCACCTGTTCCTCAAGTGACCACCTCATTTTGGTGTTTCCTTCCTTTGTAACAAAGTCACGTGACTCGGAAATTATCCCTCGTCTCGCTACAGCCGCAACAAAGATTAAAATAAAATAAAATAACAAAAGATGACGTCACCAAGATGAGATGAAATTTGGATGAGGACAGTTTTGTTGTTCAGTAGTCAAATAAGTTTTGTTTCAAACTTCTGTCTAATATTGGGATAAAAATTGTTTTATAAACTTTAAAGAAAAAATTGTTCGAGATATATAAATTATATGCCTACTTTAGAGTAAAATATTTATAATAAAAATCTGTTCGTTTTTGGTTGGAGGGAAATATTGAGCGTGGTTTTTATTTTTTTTAATTTTAGGTTTTATTTGAACCGATTTATTATTTTTTTTATTTTATTTAAAATTTAGAATTTCAAAGTTCGAAAGTTGGTTTGTTGGTTGGTTGGTTGGTTAAATATAGATTTAACTCGATTCTTCTGTGTTTTCTAAAGAGAGATAAGAAGAAATTATTTTTATGAAGAAACATAAAATGTGATAGCCTACGTTCAAATTGAATTTTGATTTTAAAAAATTTTTGTATGAAAAAAAGAACCTTTTTCTCATGAATTAGTCTCAATCGTGTCTTAAAAATTGTTTGCTAATATTATTATTACCGGTAACGACTTACGCAAAAATACAATAAAAAATTATCCCCGTCTGATGAAAAATGTTTACCACGCTTTGCTTGTTTAATGATTTGTAGATTTTACATGACGAATCGCTTCTGAAGAAATAATTATTTATTGATTCAAATTTTTTTTTTAAATTACTAATTGCGACAAATATAATTTTAGTTTTAAAGTTGATCGTTGCGCATGCGTGTTTCCCTCATTTTTGCCCGCCATTTTCTGGCAGGGGGGTGCTGTGTTTACAGGGTTAAAACTTACTCTAAGAATTGGATCTCTTTTGGTTGAAAATGAATAACACTTGTATTCAATATGTAAGTAACGAAAACTGTAAATAAACGATTTCAACTCAGAAAGAATTTTGCTTGGTGATGAAAAAATTGTTTTATTTGAGTTTGGATTTTGCTGCAGCAGCTATTGCACTGTGGTTAGTAATTTTGAGCCAGATAGGTGGCGACATCTATGGTGAAAATTAAGAAAACTATTATTGTAATTTAAGCACTAAATACGAGTCAATTAGGTGATATTAAAAAGGTAGTACCAGATCTTAATTTATAAAATGTCTTCGTTGATAATCAAAACTGAACAAATTTGTTTCTAGTAAACTAAATCTCGACTGTTGGCGGAAATCATATGTGATCTTACGTAATACGCAGACCCAGTGTCAACAAATATGGCGCGTGAAGAATAAAGTGAAATTTGGTTTGCGATCCATTTCAATGTCACGCCACTCGATGCATTTCAATAACAACACGCGTAAGTATCCGTATTATTTTACTGTATTTATTGCCGTCCGATTAAGACCAAACACTTGATAAAAGCAGTGTTAAGTTTCGCGATAATGGCGCTTCTTAATGTTTGCTTCTTTTTTTCAATTTTTTTTCTTCTTTTTTAGTGGTTGATGTTTGAATTTGTTGCAGTTGCTATTTTCGTTCCCATTCTTTGACCTTGAGCTTGAGTGGCAACTCATGCTGGACATGTGCAATTATTCAGTTTGCGAGCCGTAATGAGGAATGTTGATCACCTTACTTGAATTTTCACTGAACGCGCGGAATTAAAAATCTCGTGAAAAGGTAACTCAGTGGAAAAATCATCATGTTTTTAATTAGTTTACATTTGTGATTGCTTAATTAGAACGGGAGATTATACACTCCGACTCGAGTTTTATTGAAATAATGCTCAACCCAAGCAATTTTGGTCGAATTCTTTCTACTGACAAATAAACGCTAATGAAGAAGATGACGATTTAATCTACTCGTTTGTAATTGGTCGTTAAAATGTGAGATTAAATTTGACAAACAGTTTCGCGTACAAAATTATGCAAAGGAGAATCTTTGCATTATAGTAAGCTAATTTTATCATGAAAGATTGATGTTTGACATTTTACTGAGTTACTCGTGTTACTCTAGATTTGTAAAAATATAATGCAGAACGAAGGTCTCTTAGAAACACTTATCAAAAATCAATGCAAATCAAATGAATGAAAAATTTGTATTCGAAAGTTTTTAAATTGAATAATGGGATAAGACGAGTTGTTGATTTTATGTGAGTCACCCTTGCGAGTCTACAAAGTGTAATAGAACAAAGTTCACTTGGAAACACTTATCAATAGCGTAAATTAAACAATTTTTTCTATTATCGAATGATTTTTGCGTCAAAGAACTGAGTATTAAGTGATAATAGAAATTTAATGTTCCGTTCGTCGCGTTCTTCTCTGACGATGGCAGGTGTCAAATACGCTGTGAGGTAAAAGAAAAATTTTTTCACGTGTAAAATGTTATAGTACGGATATAAATATTGTTTAAACCCGAGTGGGAAAATATAAATTTTTATGTTAAATGATTTATTGAGAGTTGGTGTTGCGAACAGCTGCACACAACCCACGCAACACTAGCTACACATTGTAACACGCTTTGAGATTACGTTTTGTGAGTGACAGCGCCAGGCATATAATTTGTTGCCATGCTTTATCTTGTAACTGAACAGAATATTATAAATTTCTTGCGTAAAATGCAATTAGCAGCAGCAGTAATACAAGAGATTCCAATAATGAGCGTGGAATTTTTCAGATGTAACAACGACGCTTGGTGGAGAGGGAATTTTGCACGTGCGGTGCCAATTTCTGTCGGCAACATGACGAGCGAATTGACCACTGCTGCTGACAGCCCAACGTCGCCCAGCAAGGGTGGGATCAAAGGTGACAGCAAAATTTGTGGCGTGTGTAACGATAAGGCTTTGGGGTATAATTTCAACGCAATCACGTGTGAATCGTGCAAAGCATTTTTCCGCAGGAATGCTTTAAAGAAAAAGGTTGGTTACGCAATGAAAATATCGATCCGTAATATTATATTAACATTACGTGTTGTTTTTAGGAATTTAAGTGCCCGTTCAGTGACAATTGTAAAGTAGACGTGGTAACTCGTCGGTTCTGTCAAAAATGTCGTTTGAAAAAGTGCTTCGATATTGGGATGAAAAAGGAATGGATTATGACGGACGAGGAGAAGAAAATTAAAAAGCAAAAAATCGAAGAAAACAGACAAAAACGACACGCTGATGGTCACTCGAAGCAACAACACTCACCGTCTTCGGTTGCGTCGGAAGAATCGTTTAAATCGTCATCGTCGTTGCCTCAAAGCATAACCAGTCCGGCTACAACTGAAATGTTGCCTACAACACCACCGGATTCTTCGACTCCGCTTACAACGAACGAAGACAGATACCCGCCAACGAAAGTGAGGAGAACGTCGGATGAACACACGGACGTTCATTGCCCCACGCCACAATCGGAAATTTCCGAATACGACTGCGTTCAATCGCCTTGTAGCAGCATTGCCTCCAAAGACGCATTCAGTCCCCCGCAATTGATGACGTCGCAGGTGTCTCCCGCAGTCGTTCCCAACAGTCCTCAATCAATATCGCACAGCAGTCTGAGTTCACCTGAAGGAAAAGTAATAGTTTCTTGCAACAACGAAGATTGTTCCGATTCGTGCAAATGCAGCAATCAATCACTCACGCAGTCGGGGTTTCGGGATACGATGAGTAGCGTCTTGAACGTGGCCATCAAAGCGGAATTTAACGATTCGATGAAAAGTAGCAGTCAAGATAGCCCGCCGACGCCGATGATGCCAACGTCGTCACTCCGAGATTTGTCACAAGTAGAATGTGCCAAATTAAGCGAATTGGTGATTGCAAACCGCGCCATGAAGAGTCCCGTTCATAATGACCCGCGAGTGATGGGCGCTACTGATCCGTCGTTGCTCAATGTGATCAATATGACCGACATCGCTATTCGACGACTTATAAAAATGTCGAAAAAAATTAACGGGTTTAAGAATTTGTGCCAAGAGGACCAAATCGCATTGCTCAAAGGCGGATGCACCGAACTTATGATTCTCCGCTCGGTCATGACGTACGACCCTGAGAAAGAGTGTTGGCAAGGGCCTAAAGCGCTCTGTATTAAATTAGAAGTTCTCCGTGAGGCGAAAGGAAACATTTATGAAGAGCATAAACGTTTTATTCAGTCATTTGAGCCCTCGTGGCGAACTGATGAAAATATTATGTTGTTGCTGAGTGCCATTACGTTGTTTAATCCCGACAGACCAAACATAATCCATGCGGATGTCATCAAACTCGAACAAGACGCTTATTACTTCTTGTTGCGACGGTACTTGGAATCGCTTTATTTAGGTTGCGAATCGAGATCAGTTTATATCAAATTAATTAAAAAGATGGAAGAACTTCACAGTTTAAATGAAAATCACGTTCGTCTTTTTTTGGACCTTAATCCTAAAGACGTAGAGCCATTGCTCATTGAAATCTTCGATCTCAAGAATCATTAAAATTGTAAAATTAACGGGGATTGACGGCGATAAGAGAAGGAATTCTTTAATCAGTGTTACGAAATGATTGTCGAGTTTTATTATCTTGAATTTATCGCGAGATAAACTTCATTTTACGTATAATAGATCCGTGACGTGTTCACAATCGCTCACGAGTCACGAACTCACGTGGCACTTTTAAGATTGACACATTTTATTTTAGATATATCTCCTTAAGTTTTTTTTTTGTTTTAGTAGATACATGACTTTTTTTTTAAATTTTGTTTTATTTTACAATTTTAATTTTTCTGTTAGTACAAAATGCTCAAATCTGTACATTTACGAAACAAATTTCCTAGTGTCAGCAACTAGACTGATAAGACTAATGGCCAGCACTACATCATCACAGTAGATGTTTATATTTTTGTTGATTGATGGAGAGTAGACAATCCGAGTATTTTTAATCAGAATAAACAAAAGTACTTAAGTAAGTGTATCATGTTTTTACTGCACAATTAAGTACAGCATAGCTGGCTAATCGTGTGTACACAGTTTATTCACGTGATTTAGTGCGAGTGTAATATTTTTCAGCCCACATTTACATAAATATTTCTTTGCCTCCAAATGTACGGTGTAACAGACTGTGACAACAACTTTGGCTCTGTAACATATAGTAGTACAACAAAAGTAATTGCCAAACACTGTCCATAAAAAATGTACAAATATAAAATGATTACCAAATTTGATCGTTTATTCTTTCGGTGAAAAGAAAAATTTATCAAACTGACGGAAGTTGTGTTAGGCAATAGTTTTTTTTTATTGGCGTAAGCGTAAATGAGGCGATAAAAGTGAATGAAATGTCATCACACAGTACTTCAACCCTGATAATTTTGTCTAAACAAGTTTTATTCCAAATAGTGATTTGGTGATAAATTTTAGTTACTCAAATTTTATTGACACGTTGTTTTGTCGAATTTTATTTGTTTACATTTGTTGTATTAAACTTCCGGAACAAAAAAAGCGAGACATTTTTATTTGAAATTTTAATTGAAGAGGCGGCTACAAAAATTGGTTTAAGTGACATTTTTGAAAAAAATAAGTTTAGTTAACATACTCATAAAATTAAATCAAATAAATTAAAAACTACCTAAAATACATTTCCCTATGCTTTGCGTTGCTGGTGACTTAGTGTTTTTCTTGATTTCAAAGTGCATACAAAATACGTGTAGTTTTTCCCATTTCCTCCAATTGGAAAAAGCCGCCTCTTAATTTTAACTCGAAGTATTTTGTCATTGATTAAAATTCAATGTTGAATGGATAGTACATGTGATCTCGAGCCCTGCAAAAAGGTTAATAGTACACTAACGTGCTAATAATTCCGTTACTCGAACTTACCATTCAAGTTTCATTGCTCTGAAATTGCGGTTCATACCACTGACGGCTGCCATATCCTCTTTAGACAACTCAAAATCAAATATCTGGAAATTCGATTCGATACGAGAACGATTCGCGCTTTTAGGAATTACAATTATTCCTCGTTGGACTTGGTAACGTAAACAAATCTGTAAATTACGAAATTAAAAAAATAACTAAATTTCTAATGTTTTTAAAAAAATTTAGTTTTACCTGGGCTGAAGTTTTGTTAAGTTTACCCGCCAATTCCGTAATCACAGGTTCTTCTAACAGAACTGGATTTGAAGTGGTCACCCTGAAGCATACAAAGTAGTGAGCTAAGTGCATTTAAAATGAAATTGTACGATTTGTTTACCCTGGTCTTGTGGCCAAACAACCATAAGCAGTTAGAGCAATATTTTTTGATTTGCAAAATTGCAACAACTTCTCCTGACTAAAGTAAGAATTACACTCAACCTGTTGACGACAAACAAAGTCCAACACTTTAATAAATTTACGAAAGAAGACTGTATTTGAATTACCTGAAGCATTACTGGTTTTATTTCAGCTGCTTCGAATACTCGTTGTATTTGCTGCGAGTTGAAATTCGATAAACCAATACTGCGGCATAATCCTTCTCGGCAACAAGCTTCTAATGCCTATACGCAATATTAGAAATTGTTGTAATATAATCGTTACTCAATATATTAAGGTAAACTGGAATAAAACACACCTTCCACGTTTCCAAATAATCCACGTCACTGTACATAAAATTGCCTTGATCGTCTTTCGGCATCAATTCACCACCTTCCTGGAATAAAATAAAACGGATTTAGAATATTATTTAAACAAAATATTTACAAATGAATTAAAACCTGATATCCCACTGGCCAGTGAATTAGACATAAATCTAAATATTCAGTTTTCAACCTACTCAACGACATTTTGATACACTCTAACACTCGGTCGCGACTGTGAAATGTATTCCAAATCTTTAAATAAAATTAAAGAAATTAATACTCGTCAACAGAAATTTGTAATCTCAAAAATAACTTCTCTTCTCAATTTGCTCACCTTGCTGGTTATAAAGATATCCTTTCTGGCCACAACTCCCTCTTCGAATTTTTCTTTAAGTGCTTCTCCAATTTGTTCTTCGTTGTTGTAACTTAGAGCGCAATCAAAATGACGATAACCGCAGTCTATAGCGTCTTTTATAGCTTGCTTCACGACTGGTACAGCGATCTGTGGGCCAATTCAATTCGTTAAAATACGTGGCAATATGTACAATATTAAACAAATTTTACCCTCCAAGTTCCTAAACCGAGAATAGGTATTTCGGCGTCGTTAGACAATTTCACTCTTGGAACAGTTACTTTTTGCATGTTTGAATACTAATAATAACCGGGAGAAAGGATTCGAATAAACCTGTTATTTTTAAGTAAAAATCCGAACTGCACTGTGGTTCGCTTCACACATTAATCTGTAGGTACTGCACACGTAATGATTCTGGAATATTGATATACCGGTAGCTGGCAATTGAGTTTATGGTTTCGCGATTAATTGAACATCTGCTGTTTAATTTGAGAATAATTTGAATTCTGTTTGAATTACAGTGGAAAACTAGAGTGCTAAGATTAACCATCATCGCAGATATTTATCTGTTTTGAGTATTTTTAGTTATAAAAAAAAAAAGTACTTAAGTGGTGCCCTTAATGCACTGTAAGTACAATATACTAATCAGTAATCACAATTTGGTAACGCGGTTTAGTTCGAGTGAAATATTTTTCAGCCTACATTTATTAAGATATATTTCATCTCCAAACTCGCAGTAAAACAGATTATATGGACTAACACTTGGGCTCTGTAATACGGTATAATTACACTATAATTGCCAAAAAGAACGTACAAATACAAAATGAGGAACAGTATATTAAACATATATTTTTTTCGGTAGAAAAAAATTTATCAACTTGACGAAGTTGTGTACTGTACACAAAGATTTTTTTTTTTTACTCCGTAATTAGCGTTGGGAGTAAATGGGCGATAAAAGGGAATGAAATGTCTCATACAGTATTTCAAATCTGAAAATTTTATCTAAACAAGTTTTATTTCTTGCATAAGCTATTCCAAATGTAGTAATTAATTCACAATTTTTTGCATTCAAATTTTCTTGACAAGTTATGTCATTGTTTTGTCGAATTATTTTTGACACGTTTGTTGTATTAAACTTCTGAACAAAAAACAAGACATTTTAATAATTTCAATTTTAACTTTGAGCATTTTGTTTTTGCTTAATATTCAATGCTGAATGGATAATGCTCGTGATCTCGAGCCCTGCAAAAAGGTGAATGATACACCAACGTGAGAATAATTTTCATTACGCGGAACTTACCATTCAAGTAACACTGCCCGGAAATTGCGGTTTATACCACTGATAGCTGCCATATCTTCTTCAGGCAATTCAAAATCAAATATTTGGAAATTTGATTCGATACGAGAACGATTTGCACTTTTAGGAATTACAATTACTCCTCGTTGGACTTGGTAACGTAAACAAATCTGTAAATTACGAAATTACAATAAATTTAAATTTTTATTGTTTTAAAATTTGTTAGTTTTACCTGAGCTGAAGTTTTACTATGTTTACTCGCTAATTCCTTAACCACAGGATCTTCTAACAAAACTGGATCTGTAGCGGTCACCCTTAAACGTACAAAGAATCGAGGTTAGTGAATTTTAAATACAGTTGTGTGATTTGTTTACCATGGTCTTGCAGGTGAACCCAAGCAACTAAAAGCAGTTACAGCTAGATTTTTCGATTTGCAAAATTGCAATAACTTCTCCTGATTCATGTAAGGATGACATTCAACCTATTAACGACCAACAAAGTTTATCACTTGAATAAATTTACGAAAAATTAATGTACTTAAATTACCTGAAGCATTACTGGTTTTATTTCAGCTGCATCGAATACCCGTTGTACTTGCTGCGAGTTGAAATTCGATAAACCAATACTGCGGCATAATCCTTCTCGGCAACAAGCTTCTAATGCCTACACGCAATATTATAAATTTTTGTAATGTAATCGTTACTCAAAGCATATTATGGTAATGTAGAAAAAAAACATACCTTCCACGTTTCCAAATAATCTACGTCACTATACAAAAATTTGCCCTGATCATCTTTCGGCATCAACTCACCACCTTCCTGGAATAAAATGAAACGGATTTAAAATATTATTTAAACAAAATATTTACAAGTGAATTAAAACCTGATATCCCATTGGCCAGTGAATTAAACACAAATCTAAATACTCAGTTTTCAACCTGCTCAACGACATTTTGATACACTCTAACACTCGGTCGCGACTGTGAAATGTATTCCAAATCTGTAAATAAAATAAAAAGTATAATTCGTCAACTGAGAATTTTCTTTTTTCAAAAATATATTCTCTTCCCAATTTGCTCACCTTGCTGGTTATGAAGATATCTTTTCTAGTCACAACTCCCTCATCGAATTTTTCTTTAAGTGCTTCTCCAATTGGTTCTTCGTTGTCGTAAATTAAAGCGCAATCGAAATGACGATAACCACAGTCTATCGCGTCTTTTACAGCTTGCTTCACAACGCTTGCATCGGCCTACGATTCATTAAAATACCGTTACACCTTGGGTTACACGTACAAAATGGAAACAAATTTACCTTCCATGTTCCTAAACCAATAATAGGTATTTCGGCATCGTTAGACAATTTCACTCGCGGAACACCTACTTTTTGCATGTTTGATCGCTGAAAATAGCAGAGAGAGAGAATTTCAGTACGCTGTGCTACTTTTATATAGAAATTCAAGCTTACTATCGTTCACGTGATAATCCTGGGTTATCGGTGTGTCGTGATTGAGTGAATGGTTCTGCGATCGGTTTAATTCCCGCAGTTTGATTCTGGAAATAATCACAATTAATAAATTTTCTTTAACGTCTTAAGCTGATCATCATAAATTACTCAGCACCGAATAGAATTCACATGGATTAAATATCCCACGCGCGGTAGTCAAGGCGATGAATTTGAGTTCAGGGTCAAGGCGAAGAAAAAAGAACAACGCTGTCTAGAAAACCTGATTGATGAGCAAAGTCAAAGTGGATGAACAAATACGAATAAATCAAGTGAAATGGATGGAATTAAGTGCAAATATTGGTAATGTATTTATGTGTAGGTTTGATAGGAAGTAAACAACTTTTATGACCGTTTTTTATTTCGATATATAAAATTTTAAATAAAAAGTTTCGAAGAGCGAACCGAAACTTTTAGTAAAAGTTAAACAATTTTTTTCTAATTTTGTGCTATAAAAAGGGTAATTAGTTTTGAAATGTGATTAAAAAAGTGTAATTTGGTTTTCACTAGATGGCAGTGAAATTAGAATCAGATTTCCTGTGGATTAATCATTTCCTTCTGGCGAAATCCGGGCTCCGTCCGCGCTCTCCCCTGCCACTGAAAAGTGTTTTGAGGACAAAGAAGTGAATTGCAAAGACACTCGATTGCGTATTCGATTCGAATGGAATGATTCATAGTGATCATGGATTCAGAAGAACCGTTTAAGCGAGGTTATTTGTTTACACCGCCCCAAGGCAAACTTTTGAAGGTATGTAAGTCGATCACCTGTTTATAAAACTAACGGAAACTACTTCTTCCTCTGTCAACTGATAGTGAAAAAGCCGATGTAATTAAGAAATGGACGGGTAATTTTTTATTTAAGTGAATTAAAATTAATTTTTCTGTGTAGAGATCTTGGCAGAAAAAACGGTATTATGCTTTGTACCAGGCGGGTACCGAGGGCATCGAGAGAGTGGAGGTATTTGATTCCGAAACTCAGTTTTCTCGCCATGTCAGTCCAAATAAACTGATACCGCTCAACGATTGTATTAAAGTGGTTCAAACGCCACAAAAACATCAAAGCAACGTGTTTGAGGTTTGAATATAATTTTGTGATGAATTTATCAGGAGTTTATACTTTAAAATATTTTATTTCAGGTGATTTGTAAGAACCAAACTTATCAATTTTCGGCTGAAACGACTCAAGAACTTGCAGAATGGATTGCAGCGTTTCAGACTGTTGCATTTGGATCTCAGAGAAGAGAATCTTATCCTGTTATTCAAGTCTCAGCAACACGAGATTCTGTTCAACACGAATTGGAAACGCAAGAAGAAGAAAATATGATCTATAGCTCAATGACTAAACGTAACTATTGACCACACATTTTATTTTGGTTAAGTTAAGTGGTTAATATTTTCGGTACTTGTTTTTTATTTTCAGCTGAGATTTATACAGTTCTAGTTGTCGAGACTGAAGCTTCAAAAAGGTGTGGACTGATCGGCACATATCAGATAGTGGTCACACCACTTCACATTTCAATCTCTCCTCTCGGTTCAAATTCGGCAAAACCAAACAAAGCTCTTTATACGTGGCACTACCGACACATTCGTCGTTTTAGCCAAAACAAAGAAACATTCTCTTTCGAAGCTGGAAGAAAATGTACTTCGGGAGAAGGAATTTTTATTCTAGAAACCAAAGAAGGAAATGCCATATTTCAATCTGTCAGCGTTTATTTGAAGAGTTATAAGAAAACAGGATCGTCGTCTTCGGGAGATAACAAAAGTGTCACATTTTCGACTGGAAATTGCAGTGGAACGTCATCGACTTCGTCGAATGAGAATAGCAAAAATGTAAAATCAACTTCGGCGTCCTCACCACCAGTAGAAGAATCACTATACGAAAATACAAACGCCGGTCATCTTCGACCGCCAATTTCAAAACCACCGAGAAAAGTCAAAGCTTACACGAAATCAAGTAGTTCCGAGTCTCAATCGCCTACGATAGATGCAATAAGCTCCTCGCCTCCCAAAACTACCCCAGGTAGTAGTACGACGTCCATCGAATTAGATTCCGTATTTGAAAATGAAGCCAAACAGCACCAAAGTTCAAGTGAATTAGTTTACGATGTTCCTGAGGAGAGAAAAGATGCCTGGAAAACGCATGGAATGGAAAATGATAATGTCCACACGGAAAATCTCCCAGCCACGGAAGATTCTGGGGGCCCTTTATACGCTTCTGTCGATGTGACAACTATTACGTCGACTAAGATTCCTATTCTTAAGCGATTTATGTCAGCACCTGAAGTATTAGCGAATGCCAGAGAGACTTCCGCGTTTCGACCAATATCCGTTTTTACTCCTCGGTGTAGTCAGTCGGATAGCTACGACCATTTGTTTCAATTTGGGCCCCAACAGAATTCAGCATCAAATCCAGACCACATTTATAAGAAACTTTCTCCTCCTCCTTCAACAAGATCGCCTACTGCTCTTAGTGCGATCAATGCTAATTCCTCAGTCCAAGTTGCTGGTCGCGTTGAAGATGATGATCAAACGCCAACGGTTAAACACGTGATGCAGAATAATGAAGTTTACAGTGTTATCGTTAAGAAGAATCAAGTGAAACAATAATTCAATTGCTTCGAACTTGCTTTATATTTTATTAAGTTTTGTTTCCTTTTTTTTGTTTTAATCTAGTCAACAAGAATTACGTCAACAATTTTGTGTTTTTAATTTTTTATCTAGTCAATTTTATATTAAGATTTGCTTTTTTTCTGCAAACATTCTTGCAGAGCCATTTGAAGCCTGAAAAATTGGTTACATAAATTGTGTTATCATCTTTGTTATTAATATTATTTTACCTTTTGAATTCTTCTTGTTCCTTCGGTTTGTTGTTAGCTGTGATTTTGTCTTGTTTTAATTTTTGCAGAATATTTTTTTCCTTACTCAGTTGCGAGTCGAGAACTGAAAAATGTTTTTTTATTGGTTTTTGTTCTTTAATTTATAATTTACGTTATAAATTTGTTACTTTGGTTTTTCAATACGAGTTGTTCGTTTTCGTCTCGGAGTTTTTCTTGTTCTGAATAATGCTGTTTGATTTGTTTCAGCATTTCTAGTTGCATTTTTATTTGTTCTTCTTTTTCTTTAAGTTTTTGCAGTTTTTTACTCATTTCCATTTTACGAGTCTGCGAGCAGTTTCCTAACACAAAACAATTTTCGCTGAATTCTTGTACTTTGACGCAGAATTCGTCTCGCATTGTGTCATTTGACTCTTGGATTTCCCTCAGTTGTTTTCCCAGGTTAATTTCTTCATTTTTAACATCTTGTAGCTGTTGATTCAGGACAATCGTTCGTTTTTTATTCAGTTTTAAACTTATCTCTTCTTCGCTGATCTTTTGATTCTGTGGAATAATAATTTTCGTCAAAGTGGATTAATATTTTTAATATCGCAGCAACAAATACTGTAAGATTTCGTTGTTCTTGCGATTTGGATAGTTGTCGCTGGATTTCTTCAATATCTGCTTGAACGACTTCAATTTGTTTATTTACTGTTTCCCAAAAAGGAAGAGAAAAAAAAGATTGAAATTTGTTTGTATTTGAATGAAATATACGTGCCTTCAACCAATCGCTGTTTTGTCTGTTTGGCCTGAATTTCGTATTGCAATACGGTTTCAAAAATATTGTTTAAGTGAACAGCCATGACGAACAATTTACGAAAAAGATACAAAATTTTATTTTTTCGAGAACATGAAATTGCTAGTTCACATTTTATAACTCCAGTGTTACGGAAGCGATGGTGATGTCACAAGTTGTACCTACAATAATATGATACGCGACACTGTATGACGTCACAGTTGAGCACCGTTTTATTTTTTGGAACGGAACAAAATCTGTTTGCAGCGGATGTTTTGAAGGCGATTGAAGAAGAGTAAGTTTATTTCAACCTTTTTAATCCATTTTAATTACTTTACACTCGTACTACAAGAATTATATCAGACCGATACCGTTAAAAATATCTCAGTTCGGAATCTCACACACTAAAACGACTCGTTTTAATGCGGGAGAGGTTCGAGTTCTTCCCCTAAAAGTGCCCGTGGATAAGATGGCTGAAAAGACGTTGGTGCGATAAAATCGTCATCCTTTTGTTGTCGCTTGTTCTGCATCTCGTTGTTAGTGAATGGAAAGATAAACCTACTTCTAACACAACATCGAGTCTGACTGTTGTTTCTAGCCAAAACCTGTTGACCGCAACAAATACTTAGACGAGGAGCGTATGCGTCACCATTACAGCAATCCAATTCCTCAGCGGGATTTCGATCGAAGAGGGAATTACGACAACAGACTTGTTGGAAAGGATCGTATAAATTAGTACCACAGCATGCCAATCCGTCTTTTTGATCTTGTTCGCGAGGACGAATGACTCCTCCGCAACAAATTTGCTGTTTTGGCAAATATGTGTTTCTTCCGCAGCAACCCAATTCTTCCTCTCCATCTTTCGGATGAACGGTACCTTCGCAGCAAATTTGCGTCGTGCGATCGAACGAAGCGTCTCCACAACACGCGGACCTCATGCTCGGTTTGGCGAGTATTTTATTTCGGCAACATAAATGCGTCAAAGCTTCGTAACCCTCTCGCTCACAACACTGTGTGTGGATTGACAATTTGGGAATTAATTTACCATTGCAACATAATTCTTCATCTATATTGTAAACAACTGAATTATTGCAACATCCAAGATTTTTTTTTCCGCTGAAAAGTTGATTTCCACAGCAAGTATCGTCAGCGTGTTGTCGTGAAAAGAGTTTTCCGCCGCAACACTTTTGCTTTCGAGTATCGTAAATAGTACCTTGACCACAACAGAATAAATATTCTGGTTGGGTGCATCGATGTTCTTCGGGGAGTGATACGACTCTTAGTTGACAACAAGTGGCTTCTTTTATGTTATACGTGACGTTGAAACAGCAACCGGTGAGCATACCGTGTTCTAAAGGCAAAATTTTGCCTCCGCAACATGTGTGGGTGCTGTAATCGATCGCTTTGTGCGCGCAACACGCACCTGTCCAACATGAGGCGTGAGGTTGAACGACACCTCCGCAACAAGCTTCTTCGCTCGGATCGTAGAGAACATCACCTGTAAAATGTTTATTTTTTTTTTTCTACTGTTTCAATCCCAAAAAATTATTACTTGTGGGTTTTACCTTGAATCTGCATCCATTGAATTACTAACAAAGGGTGAAATATTTTCCACCAAAAATTCATTTTATGAAATTGGAGGAGTGGTGATTTCAGTCACTGATTTCTTGCCGCGCTCGGAGTCAAGTGTGTTGCAGGTGGAGATGAGAAAAAGACTACGAACAAATTTGGATTCTCCCCCCAACTTTTTTTTTATATGTGATATTTATTCAATTATGTCCAGAGGGGAGAATTTTAATTTTTATTCGGTTCGTTGCTCTTACTCAGTCAAGGACATCTCGAAAAAACTTTGTTAATGCTGTTTGAAAAGTTGTTTTTTAATCTATTTCACCGCTTTAATGCTACACAAAATTACACATTATTTATTGACGATTTCTGCGAAGACTGGGAAATATTTTTTCCAGCGATTATTTGCACAGCTGCAACACGAAATTTTTTTTTGTCAGTGCACTGTCTCGAATTTTAACACAATTTAATTTACACTTACTTGGCGATATTGGTAGGCGAGACAATTCACGAAGTAATCGATCTACGCCAGACATAAAATTATTATTTTTTACCAAATTACTTAGCTATCTAATTAACTTACCTCCCACGCCTTTTCTTTTCGGTCATCGGATGCTTTGAATCCGCATTCTTTTACTTTTTTCCAATAAGTCACTTGATTCTACGGTGATTTATATAGTTTTAATCTTAGTCTTTTGTTGTAAATAAATTTAGGTACCTGGCCCATGGGATAATTTGTTTGTTTATCCATCAGACGTCGGACGGCGGTTGAGTCGATTCCTTCGTCGTTCACCTAATATTTTTTGTTTGGGTTTAAATTGAGTGCGGTATATTTCCAAACTGTATTAGAGAATAATTTGTGGACTCTCTCCTTACTAAATTTAGTTTGTTGATCACACACTCGGCGTTTTTCTTGTCGGTTGCGCTCTGTAAAAGTGAAATTGTGAGATTATCCTATACAGGTGGCTTGCGCGGATCGTTCTTACGAGTCCTCCATCGAGCATCGGCGGTTCGGTCGCTTTCGCCGCCTTCCGCTTTTTGCGGCTGCCACTCGGAGGCGAAATGTTGCAATCGGAAATTGCTTTGCTTAACTAAAGAGAAATATTTGCAAATATGATGCTTATTTTTCAATAATTTTAGTAAGCGTAGTTACCTCGACGGGGAATTTTCCAAGACACCCCACAGTCTAAAATATATTGAAGAAATTAAAGATTTTAAAGCAAGTTTAAGTAGTTAGGTCGATCAGGATGTTATTTTAACACTTACCATTTTCTCATCTGCCGCATCGGTGAATGCGGTTGCGATGATAAGACAGAGGAGCGAGAGTACGAGTGTGGTATTCATGTTAGTCTCTTGTTGTTTGAGCGGTAACTGACGTCAAGTCGGGCGAAACTTCGACTTTTATTTGGGTCACCTCGACGAATTGTCCCGTGTGCCAAATAATTGAACGCGTAGGAAGTATGGATTGCACAAGTACAAAAGCAAATCGTCCGCAAATTATGTCCTTTTTTTTCTTTTTTTTTGGTTTTGGTTTTGTTCCCTGAAGTCGTTACCGTTCTTGTGTGAGGTGACGTCCGTTTCCAATTTGATTATTCACGCGTTAGTTACGACATGAATTTTACAAAATACTGTGGAAAATTTTTTGTTATTTTTCACAATCGACCTTTCTTTTTAAAGTTGCAGAATTTTAAACATTTTTTTATATTTAAAAAAATATTTTTTTCTGATAAATATAATTTGTTGCAGCGTCGGTTTTGGTCGCCTAATTTGGAGTGCCGGACAGGAAAAAACAAGTTTTCAAGGTCAGTGCAGTTAAATTATATCGCTTAAGTGAGTTACGATTCCCATCCCGCGGCATAAATCTTAAGGGAGTGAAAAGTTATAATTTTCAATGTTTACGTTTTGCTACCTGATTATCGATGGCAAACGTGTCTGCTATTTGAAAGGTGAATTTTATTTCGTAATATTTTTTTACAATTGAAACAAAAATCAGGTATTGAAATTTAAAAACTATATCGCACGTGTTGCAATTGCAGTGTTTTATTGAAATTTTATTTAATTTACTTCTTGCAATGTCATTCATCCGCTTAGTAACGCGGTTTAAAGAGCAAAAGATAACTTAAAGCTGCAAATTAGCAAAATGGTACGAATTATTAATGCGTAGATATATTGTTTATAAGTTTGTATATATTGATACAATATTTTGATCGAGGTACGGTACAACTTGACACCAAGTATAATAATTTTAATTACATAAAATAAAATTCAGCATATTTTGGAAATAGTTATTAAGAAGTTTTTTGTTAAAATTAACACTCGTTGTTGTAAACTGAAGATTTCAATGAATCGTTATTATTGACGTGTCGATTTTGATGCTTATTTTATGAACCACTCGATAAGCCTGTAATAATGAATTAACGTTAATTTTTCACGCGATGTTTTGTGCGGCAGGATGTAATTTTACCTGTTGCTGACGGAGACTGTAAAATTTTACCTGTCGGTGACTGAGGTTGTAAATCGTTGACGTCAGCGCATAACTATCAGTTTAGAGTGAATAGAATTTTTGCTAACAAAAAAGTGAATTTTTTGTACAAAAATGTTAGCTAAGCAAACTTGCCTGTTTTAGATGTTTCTGTAAACACTCGCTCGGATTTCCGTCTATTGTCATCTGGAAACAAAATGGAAAATTGCTCGATGTAATTTAGAGTTGGTATAGTATCTACTCACTTTAATGTCATTTGCGGGAGATGGGTTTCGTTTTTTCTCTTCATCAGCTTGTTGTTGACAATCGTCAGCTGCATCCTTCAGTTTGTGCTTGGTCTTGAGGAAAAAAGATTTAAAATATTGAAATATTACATTGTACACGAGTGGTATAATTATAGACAATTATAAATATAAAATAATATTAATTTATACTTCATCCAGTGAACCGTGCATGTCGACGACTTCTTTGAAACGGGTGTAATTAACGGGTGCGTAATCGTTTTCTGGAATCTGTATTAGAATACAAGCATTGTTTGTTCAACTCGAGTAATATTAATTTTGAAGTACAACCAACCAGTTTCAGTTTTCTCCAGTAACAAATGCGCACTAGACCGGAGAATAATGTTTTCAAGTTCTGTAACATTAACAGAAGAATCGATTCAAAATTGTTTTATACAATATTTCGTTAGATATCATACAGATGGTGCTTCTTTCGGTAGAAGGCAGCGTTTTTTCTTATTCCCGTTCGATGGAGCCGGCAAATAAGTAGTTAATGAACCTTCATTTTTCATAGTTTGACATCGACATTGATTCAAGAATAGTGTGGCCTGCGGTTATTAAAGTTAATACAATAACGATAAAAAAAAAAAGGAGTGTGTCTTATTACCTCTTTGTTTGGTTTTATGAAGCATTTATCTGTAGGTGCATTTGTTGTTGAAGTAATGGTCGAAGTGGTAGTTTGTGCAATTGAGCTTGTCGTTGATTCCGGTTGTTCTTCAGTTGGCTCACTGGGCGGGACTGTTTGTGACTCGGTTGTAATTAATATTTCATTCGTGGTGGATTCTGTAGTCGCTTCCTGCGGTGTTGTTGATACTACGAGTGCGGTTGTAGTCTCTTCTGAGGTTGTTGGTTCTACCGTGGTTGATGCAGATTCAGTTGTAGTTACTGATTCCGTTGGTGGAGGTGTTGAAGTTGTGCCTTCTTCGGGAGTTGTGTTTTCTGTACTGGTTTCAGTTGTTACTGTGGGCTCATGTGAGGTTGAAGTCACAGCTTCAGTTGTAGCAGCCTCGGTCGTTGCTTCTTCAGTACTGGTTGTGGTTGACTCGGCCGTGGTTGATTCGGTCTTGTCTGTTTCGGTAGTTGCAGTCGTAGTTGCCTCAGTCTTGTCTGCTTCGGTAGTTTCAGTCGTGGTTGCTTCGGTACTTGCTTCGGTAGTTGCAGTCGTGGATGTTTCGGTCTTCTCTGCTTCGGTAGTTGCAGTCGTGGTTGCTTCGCTAGTTGCTTCGGTAGTTGCAGTCGTGGTTGCTTCGGTAGTTGCTTCGCTAGTTGCAGTCGTGGTTGCTTCCGTCTTCTCTGCTTCGGTAGTTGCAGTCGTGGTTGCTTCCGTCTTCTCTGCTTCGGTAGTTGCAGTCGTGGTTGCTTCAGTCTTCTCTGCTTCGGTAGTTGCAGTCGTGGTTGCTTCAGTCTTCTCTGCTTCGGTAGTTGCAGTCGTGGTTGCTTC